>JAOWAY010195490.1:0-16446 GCA_028565895.1 Goniobranchus geometricus | reverse complement strand
CACATTTGATGATATTCATGTTGTACATTTACCATCAAAGGTGAAAACGGTTCCCAGGTTTTTGAACTCGTTCTCAACTGTTTCAATACGCTGCCATTCAATCTGAGATCACATATGGGGTTTGGGTTTTTCCTTGAGATGACCACAACCTCTGTTTTCTTACACTTACAGTTTAGTTGGAGACCTTTTCGTACTCTCTCTTCATTCAATAAAATACAAAAAAGTCTGCAGCCCCTGCCCCTTCCCCGGGTCTTATGCCATTAGCAATGCATTACCTGCATGACGGAATGTGTTCACAATGCTTCCCCTGATCTTTATTCCATCATGGTTTCTCAACTTCCTCATAACTAGGACACTATACAAGTGAGAAAAGGTATGGCAAAAAAAAAATCCTTGCCTGACTCCGTTTCGAATGTTATGAAAACGGCTTTACTCTCCATCTCTACAGAGCCCTATATGACATTAATGCAAAAATAATAGCATTATGTTTAATATTAAACTTTTAAATACAATTTTAGATGTCATTGGGAAATTTTCAATATGTGAAATATCAAAATGCAGTGGCGATTCATACATGTATCAATGAAACGGTAATTCGATGCTATAAATAGGAAGAAAAATATACCCGAAATGGAACTGTCAAAATACTTGAAAGGTAGAGATATAGTTTAGTCTTTCTTTTATCAGAGAAGAGACCGATTCGATCAAATGAAGGTAATGAATCAATCTGCGATTCAATTATCTCATCCTTTACTGAACGTCGATTTTTACAAAGCAGTCCGTACATCGTGACCCATTTTTGGAACTGCCAATTGTAATGGTAACCCGTCAGTCAGTGATTCAATACGCAAAGTAAGTTAGTTACTTTGTGGTTCAACGTCACTTTTCAACAGCGTAGGTTATATCAGCGACGGTGCTATTTTGACACACTTACGTGCCGCCACACATGAGCCATAAGGAAAAGCACAACTCGAATGACTCACCCATTAACAGTGTACTGATATCGGGCCGACCAGTCTTAGCACTGTTCTCATAATGCCGAGCGCCAGGCGAGACAGTTACTAAAAATGCCAGTTTTAAAGTCTTCCGTGGGACTCAGCCGGGGATCGAACCCGCGACCTCTCAAAGTGGAGGGCCGCTTAAATTTAATGGGTGAGTAAATTGAGATGTTTTACACGATTTCATGACGAGATGTTTAACACGATTTCATGATGAGATGTTTTACACGATTTCATGACGAGATGTTTTACGCGATTTCATGACGAGATGTTTTACACGATTTCATGATGAGATGTCTTACACGATTTCATGACGAGATGTTTTACACGATTTCATGAATTGGTGTGTAATTCCGTCTTTCCAATAACTAAACTGACGAAATATGTGTAGAGCCTAAACAGGGACAGGAATTCAGAAACATATCTTGGCCTAAGCTATTCTAGGCCTGGGCTTTTCCCGACAAGAACTGGTTGTCGGATCCACTGAAGTGTCCGATATCGACAGGTGTAATCATGTCACAGTGCAGCCGTTTAGACAAAATTAAATAATAACACACAATGATATGACCTGATCATCGTGATTAAATCACATTTTTTTATTTATTAGTTGTCATACTGGCTGGAGAGAGAGAGATTTTCTAGAAATGTAATTCTTTTAAACTATGGTGAATCAAAGAAATCATCTTGTGGAGTCCTAACTTGTGAACTAGCCTACATCTCAATTCCTCGCTAATTGGCCGTAGCCAAAGTATCTTTCTATTGGCCGCTTATCTTTGGTCGTCGTCGTCTCATCTTGGTTCTCTCTCCGCCTCTCCTCCTCGTACAATTTTGGTCTTCTTTATATGCCGATATGGTCGTGATTCCACTGACCCAGTAGACACGTAAACACCAGGTGGTGATGATGAGTCGGATGTTAGGTGTCCACTGCAACATTTTCCTTCCGTCAAAATCAAAGTGATTGTATTATTTATGTGACCAGGTGCTGGGGTCACACGAACTTAAGATGTCAATGTTTCGCCTCCGGCGTTCTTAACATTGATACGTTTGCCTTGTAAATGTCAGGCTCCAAGGTAATACGCACCTAATATGCTAATGTTACATACGCCCCATGGCAGGGAAAATAATAACTTCCATTATTATTTTATCAAGACTTTTAAAACGACATTAGCATATACAATTGCATACATGTCTTAAAACCATTTGAGCTTTTCAAATTCTCAACTACACCATAAAAATGTACGTATTGATATCATCCATTCAGTAATGAAATCTTGTTTGTCTAATTACTTGCAGGGCATAAGACAATTGTGTAGTTAGAATCGTCCCATCACCATTGATAATGAAAAATATAAAAGGTATTGTTTATCCCATCACCGTATAATGTTCACATCATTATTACATTGTTTACATGATCGTATAGTTCACATCATCATGGTTGACATGATTGTATACTGGTTTACATTATTGTAAAGTGGTTGAATGATCGTATAGTGGTTTACATAACAATAAGTGGGTCACGTGATCACAAAATGCTATAATCTGGCTATCCTTCCTGGATTTGTACTAAGTGTTTACTGTCACTAATTGTCTGCTGTCGCTTTCTGGTTCCCGTAAAAATGTTCTTAATCTTGAACATGTCCTGCACTGTGTCTGTTCCAAATATGAGTTGTTATCGAAATTTTTAGCTCATTTTAGCAGCTAAGGCGGTGAGACTGTTCGGGCGACTGATCTCAACACTGATCAGGAATGCCAACTTGCTCACTTATGTTGGAATAACTAACATAATATAAATAATTATATAAACGTGAGGAGACTCGAACGCTGTCTAGGGACAGGTGTGCGAGTATGTCCTCTATCTACAAGTAAAATTTTAATTGGAGACACCTCCCTCGCCACTCAGCAAGGCTGTTTGAGTTTGAATTCTTGAGTTGTTCTTGAATCGGTTCTGCTTCAGCGTTGACTCTTATAGTTGATTCGATGACTTGGTTGCTTTAAACATGGACTCGTCAACAGTTCATTAATTGTTAAATACAAGGATCTGTTGCTGATTAGGTACGGTCACTGCTTTGACGACGGTAAATCAGACCAGATGACTTCGAGATCTGGTTGCTGACATGGGTGTTGAGGTCCTCAGAGGTTCGGCCACATCTTTGGAACAGGTCAACATATCTGTCCAAGACGTCGTTGACTTAGGTTCATCTAATTCTGCATGCTTTTCTAATGACTTATTAGGTTGCTTCTTCAAAACCATCGGAATTGCTTCAGGTAATATCGTAACTCCTTCATTCTTTGACAGATGTTTACCTCCATTAAGTTTAAAGCTTATCTTACTCCTCCTTTTCAAAAGGAAGAAAATAATTACTACTATTATCAATACAACTAATGGTACAATTGATAATTGCCCCAGAGTGGGCCCGTGCACTTTACCATGCACTGACTTTATCTCTTTAAGCTCATGTAGTAAACTATCCATTGGTATCTGTCGTATTTGTTTAAGAGGAATTGGCACATCTGTCCAATTCAATACTGGAAACACCTCATGGAGAGGTTTCCATATCGGCACACTTGACCAATTATAGTTTTCAAGTGCGTTTCCCATTTCATGTTTTACATGAAAGGTGCTCTCTCCTTTATAATAAGGATTCAATACGAGAAAATCACTAGTGGCTGAGCACAGCAATTCCAGATTAATTACCCCAACTGGTGGATCAATTTTTTCAATCGAAGAACTTGCCAACCCTTTTTCTTCGCATATAATCGTGAATGTTATTGTGAATAAAGTCGTCACGACCCAAACCCCGTCGGTTATATAAAACGCTTGTGGAAGGTAAGTGTTCGGTCTAACGAGAGTGGTGCAATAATTCTTAATATTTTCCTCATTGTTCATCAACAAAGAGACGATACAGGATTTAGACGTGCTAACCATACTTAGAGAACTTTTTATATCACAGTAACCTAATGCATTATCTCTGCAACGCTTCCTTGTTTCCTGATCAAGCAATGCGAATTTCGTACGTTCTACATCGATCGCTATTACCTGAGATTCTAGGTTATACTCAGCTACCATAGAACGGCGTGCGAATTCATAATCTTCTGAATAATGAACCTTTTGATTTGGTATTGGTAAGCTATGCGCTACATAAACTTCGTATCTACTTCTTGAATCCAATAACGGTACATTTATTATAGCTACCACACGTTTTTGCCACAACGTAGTTGTACAAGTGAGTAATCTATAATAACTCCACAAATGCTTATAGGGATCTGCTGGTAGGTCCAAGGTGGATGGTAATTGTTCCTTAATCGTTAATAATATCCTTCTTAACTGATCAGGCTTAATTGCTGCGGTCGTTAATTTGCCTGACGAAAAGAAGTTGATAAGCATTTGAAATTCTTCCAAAACCGACTTAATGTCTTGCATCATGTTACGTAATTTGTTTATTTCAGCCTGTATTCTAAGGTAAACGTTTAAGAAATTTGCAACGTCCTCCATTTCTCCATTTAGTTTATCAATAACAATTTTGAATTTGTTTACCATTTTCATCATCGAAGAATAAAGCAAATTTATTCTCGCACGGTTTTGAGATATTTCGCTTCGTGATAGATTTAGGATAGTCAAACTCTTCTCAATCACATGTTGAAACGTTTTCTGATTACTTGCTAATATCTCAATATTGTCTCTTATATCCTCTAAATCGTTCTCACTGGTCGTTCCGAACAAGAATGATAGAGCATCTCCTACAAACGGTAACACAGATCGTTTATGCCTGACGATACTGTTGTATCTAGAAAAGGTCTTGATCGCATCATTTCTAGAAATGTTTATAGCAGTGATTTCGTCTTGCAAATTATTTAAATGAAGCAATTGGTTACAATTACTACTTTTACACTTGTCAATACACTTGGTTAATACTTCTTGAAGTTTCGAGATATCCGTCAAAACTCCATTAAGTAACGAATCATAAGGTTGCAAGTCAATTACTATCGTAATTTTCCACAGAGATCTCGTTGTCGATATCTCGTTCACCTTTTCAAAAATTACATTGTTTCTTATTTCTAGACTGTCTGTCCGCTGCTTTACTACTGCACAAAACAGCATTATTAGCCAGAGCAAACTCATTCTTGCCATCTGTAACCACATAAATCATATTACACAATCAATTAATATAAAAATTCTGACAAAATAGTTCGACTCTGCGTCATTTCAGTATATAATTTTGTCTACAATGGCATTCTCATCGATCCTAGAGAATATAATATAATGTACGAACGACAATCGTTGTTCCTCAACGATTCCATATGCGCCTTCAGTGTTAGTCGCACTGACATATTATAATGTTTTATTTCGCGCGTGGGTCACAATTTATTTCAATTCAAATGTACATTTCCCTGACAACACAGTGATGTCATAACAGAACGCTACTCGCGGACAACATTTCACTGGTTATCACTTAATTCGAAGCCCTACAACATGTTAGTTATCGCTTGAAGTAAAGCCTTTACTCCTTTGTTTCGCTTTCTTCCTCTACACTTAATAGCTCCCTTATTCGCTATCATGTCAATAGTCATAGTCTCTTCTTCTTCCTCATCTTGAGTGTCTTCGGGTAAAGTTTCGGTCTCACTACTACAGCTTTTTCGTGTTCCTTTATCACGTAGTTTTAATCGTTGCTGCAACTCAAAAAGAGGAATGTCATCTTCGTCAGATGAACAATCCCTAATTAATGTCTTATCTCTAATTATCCTTTGCATAGGTGTCTCATTGGAAACTTCCATATCGCTGGATTCTGACGAATCCTTTTCATCGCGATCTGTTGGGCACACGAAAGTGGCTCCCCTTTTTGTACACAATTCGTCATCGACTTTAGGCTCGTTCCAAGACATTGGTGCTAGTTTCAAATGTCGAGCATGAGCTTTGGCTGTTGCTCCAGTTAACTGACTTCGTATCAAATACGTCACCGGAGATAGAATATCAATTACAATATAATGACTTTTCCATTTACTATCAAATTTGGAATTCATCTTATGGTTTTTGTAATAAACGCTGTCGCCAATTGTATAATGATTATCTTTAGCATTTTTATCCGAATATCTTTTCTGTCTTCTCTGTGCATCCTTAAAGTGTCTGTGGACTTGTAAAAACGCTTTATGTTGCTCCTGTAATGCAATCTCATGCCTGTCCTCCCCGTGGTATTTTAATCTTGGTTTTAATAAGTTATCTAAGGGTAAGGAAGGATGTCGCGCGTACAATAAATAATACGGCGAAAACTTGGTTGATTCATTAACATGCATCCTAATTGCTGCTAATGATGAGGCAAGATGTAAATCCCAACTGTTAGGATTATCCCCAACTTTTTTGCTAATTATGTCATTTAGTGTCCTATGCTGGCGTTCGTTCTTTGCATTTCCTTGTGGGTTGTAAAATGAGGTTAAAATATGATGAATATTGTATTGTCTCAAAGTCTCCTTAAAAGCTTTGCCAGTGTTCTCTGGTCCGTTATCAGTTACAATGGCCAAAGGCGTTCCGAATCTAGGTATGATTTCTTCTATAAGCAAGTTAGCGACTGTCTCGCTGGTTTTGTCGGGTGTTGCAAAACTCTCCGGCCAAAGACTATAATGATCTACGAAAGTTACTATATACGAGTTACCTGATAAAGTTCGTGGAAAGGGTCCACTGACGTCAACTGAAATTTTCGCAAACGGATAAGGGGGTATGTCAGTTTCTTGAAGTGGTATTTTCTCTTGTTTCAGATTTCGCAAATTGCACGTCACACATTTTTCTACATAGGCATACACTTCCTTGAACAGATTCGGCCAATAATAATTTATCTTAATCGAGGTGTAAACCTTTGTCGTACCCATATGACCGTTCGATTCATGATATTGTTCAAGTATATTCCTCCGCAAATGTTCTGGGATATATAGTCTTAGTTTTGGATCATCATCCACTTCAGAAATATAATATAAGACGTCATCTACGACTAAAAATCTTTTGTAAACATTTTTCGCAGCTATCTGTTTCTTGAGATCGTTAATGATTTTACTAATCATGGGATCTTTACTTTGTTCCTTGCACATATCAAAATTCTTAAGAGAAGGTATTTTCTCAAGTTCCGCTTCCTGTTGTACTTCACAACTCGCGAAGTCCTTTGGATTGAGCTCATTTGTATTTATTACATTAACCTCTAAAGCATATTCGTTGACTTCAGGTATTAAGTCGTCATCCTCTTCTGTTTCGACATTTTCCGGCGGTAATCTACTCAGAAGGTCAGCGATAACATTATTTCTTCCTTCTATGTATTCAATCTTACAGTCATAGCCAGCGATACTCAAAGCCCAAGACTGAACTTTGCGATTTTGCATTGGTGACTCCAAGAGAAATTTCAAAGGCTTATGGTCGCATCTAATAGTAAACTTAGCATTATGCAAATAGAAATTAAGTTTCTGTAAAGCGTAGAATATGGCAAAACATTCCTTCTCAATGATCGGCCACTTACATTGTGATTTGCTAAGCTTTTTGGAAATAAAGTGAATTGGTTTCTCATTCTTACAGCCGGGAATAATTTCGTTTTCTCTCTCATCCGATTCTTGTACTAAAGCAGCACCTACCGCAAAGTCTGAACTGTCTGTATACAAAATGTATGGTTTGTTCTGGTCCGGAAATGCTAACAATGGAACAGTTTCAAGACTACTCTTTAGAAAGTCGAATGCTCTTTGACACTCGTTCGTCCATTTAAATCTAGCGTACTTCTTTGTTAAGTCAATTATTGGTCTAGCTATTTCTGAGAAATTTGGCAAATATCGGCGGTAAAAATTGATCATACCTAAAAATCCTCTAGTTTGTTTTACAGTTTCGGGAGGTTTCATTTTTCTTATGGCCCTCACTTTCTCTGTGTCTGGTTTTATTCCCTTATCAGTGATGATAAAACCTAAATATTGTGTTTCTTGTTGAAGGAACTTACATTTCGGCATTTTCAATTTCAGTTGATGTTCTCGGAGTCTATCAAAAACTGCCTGTAAATGAAGAAAATGTTCCTCTAAGGTAGAACTGAAAATAACTATGTCATCAATAAAACAACTACAAAATTTTCGCATGTCACTCAAAACGATATCCATTAATTGCATAAACTTTGATGGCGCATTCTTAAGTCCGAATGGCATCACGTTCCATTGAAAACTACCCATGTGACAAGAGAAATTACTCTTCTTCTTGGCATCTTCAGATAATGGTATACTCCAGTAACCACTTCTGCAATCTAGTGTTGTAAAATATTTAGCTCCAGACATGATACTAAGAATGTCGTCGATGTTTGGTAAAGGATAAGACGTCGATTTTGTAATTGCATTCAATTTACGATAATCACAACAAAATCTTGTACTTCCGTCGCGTTTCGTCACTAAAACAACTGGACACGACCATTCCGAATGAGCCCTTGTTATGACATTGGCCGCTAACATATTTGTTATGGCCTTTTCAACGATCTCTCTACTCTGTAAAGGTGTCCTATATGGTCTTAAACTAATAGGTTCATGATCTCCCGTATCTATATCCATCTCCACCGTGGAAGTTCTGCCGAGTTCTAAATCGCTACTCGCGAAAACATCATTGTTCTCAATGACTAGATCCTCGACCCTCTTACGATAGTCAGACGGTACTTGTATTTGTTTCAATAGTTCATCGATTTTTGCACTATTTTGCACTTTACCCTGTTCAACTAAATTGCTTTCACTGATTTTCTCGACTTTACCTACTAAGCAGCCTCTCTTAAGTTTTATGGTCTTGTTGGTATGGTTTGCAACGGAAACAGGTACATCCCATTGTTTATTCAATCGTGTTACAACTTCATCCAAAATTAGGCCTGGTTCCTGATATACATATCCTTTATTCAAATCTGCATTAGAAATATGAACTAATTAACCCGTTTTGAAATATGGTTTCCGTTTCAATTTTGCGACTACCACATTAACGGTATGAGGTTTTAATACAACAGTTTTCTTTAATCTTATCAAGGAAGAGATATGGATGTCTTCCTCAAATGGGATATAATTTCCCTGAACTCTTATTTTCTTAAGATCAAAATAAATCCGAACATTATTTTTATTCAACCAATCCCTACCTAAAATAACGTTTCTGTTCATTTCCGAAACTACTACAAACTCATGACTGAGGTTAACACCTCCAATTTTAAATTTTATCTCCGTTGAACCCAAAACATCTAAAGATTCCCCACTTACAGACTGAAGAAAAACTTTTCTTTTAACTAGTTTGTTTCTAAACTTTAACTTGTTATATACTTTTTCATGAATTAAACTAACCTCGGCTCCTGTGTCAATCAACGCTCTATATCTATCCTTCCCCTCAATCTTAATTACGCAGGAGTTTGGACTGCAATTACTAACATTTAGGCTACCAATCACTCCGGCTTCGTAGCGCGATTGGTTTCTTAGTTTCCCCGAGTTGATGGACAATTGTATTTAGTGTGTCCCTTTTGTCTACATTTGTAACAAGTGATTGTTCCAGATTCGGGACAGTTCGCTCGAATATGACCCCGTCTATTGCAGTGATGACACACTCTTGGGTCTTCCCTATTCCTTAATCCGCGGTTTTCATTTTGACTGTGCCTCGGCCTATTCTCGCTGCTGTTCATATTAATGGGTCTATAGCGGCGATTTCTGGAATGGCCCACTTCCATTGGCTCCTCCTTTCGTTCGTTCCTAACTTCGCCAAGCCTTAACCGAAATCTTCTCCGTAGATTTTCCTCTCTTACCGCCATATCTATAGCCTCTGAAATGTCTATAGGATCGTCTCTTATTAGTTTCATCTTCAAATTGTCCGCTGCTAATCCGTCGATGAAGAAGCCTACAAGCTGTCTATTTAATAATTCATTTCCGGCGTCTCCCCCAAAAGCTTCGGTAGCCAATTGTATCAATCTTTCCGCGTATGACTGTATACCTTCATTTCTCTCTTGTCTCAAATTTCTCAATAAGGAGAAAGCATATTGGGAATCTGTAATATCACCGAATCTAACCGTCAATTCTCTTTTGAATTCGTTCCACGTTTGGTTAGGCACCCTCTCTATCTTACGTTCTATAAAAAGAGACACTGACCCTGAACTTGCCTGGAAGGCTAAATTTCGTTTTCCTTGATCATCGAGATTAGTTAGGTAGGCATGCTTTTCGATCCTTTTAATCCAATTAGAGAAATCTCCCTTATTCCCGTTAAATACTGGAATAGACTGTACAGCCCCTTGTGCACTGATCGAACTATTCAATCTACCAAGTGTGATGTTTAGGCTATTAAACAATTGGGCAAATTCATTAGCCTCAGCCATTTTAAGTTTATTATTTGTCTACCCTATTCATTAAAGAAATACATGTACATCTGTCATCGAATGTTTGGTGTCACTTACTCACCTTCAGCGCATCCTTTGATAGAGAAAAAGCAACACAACCTACTCTACTATTTCATAATGATGTGATTTTAGATCTATCCTGGTCACGGCACCAAATAAGGCCTGCTGTCACATTGCAGCCGTTTAGACAAAATAAATTAATAACGAACAATGATATGACCTGATCATTGTGATTAAATCACATGTTTTATTTATTAGTTGTCATACTGGCTGGAGAGAGAGAATTTTTCTTTAGTAATGTAATTTCTTATAAACTATGGTGAATCTAAGAAGTCATCTTGGAGTCCTAACTTGTGAACTAGCCTACATCTCAATTCCTAGCTAATTGGCCGAAGCCAAAGTATCTTTCTATTGGCCGCTTATCGTTGGTCGTCGTCGTCGTCTCATCTCGGTTCCTCTCTCCGCCTCTCCTCCCTCGTACAATTTCGATCTTCTTTATATACCGATATGGTCGTGATTCCACTGACCCAGTAGACACGTAAACACCAGGTGGTGATGATGAGTCGGATGCTAGGTGTCCACTCCATCATTTTCCTTCCGTCGAGATCAAAGCGACTGTATTACTTTTGTGACCAGGTGCTGGGGTCACACGAACTTAAGATGTCAATGTTTCGCCTCCGGCGTTCTTAACATTGATACATTCGCCTTGTAATTGTCAGGCTCCAAGGTTATAAGCTCCTAATATGCTAATGTTACATACGCCCCATGGCAGGGAAAATAATAACTTCCATTATTATTTTCTCAAGAATTTGAAAACGACATTAGCATATATTGTAATTACATACATGTCTTAAAACCATTTGAGAATTGTAAATTCTCAAATACACCCTAAAAATTTACGTATTGATATAATCGATTCAGTAATGAAATCTTGTTTGTCTAATTACTTGCAGGGCATAAGACAATTGTTTAGTTAGAATCGTCCCATCACCATATAATGTTCACATCATTATTACATTGTTTACATGATCGTATAGTGGTTTACATAACAATAAGTGGTTCACGTGATCGCAAAATGCTATATCTGGCTATCCTTCCTGGGTTTGTACTAAGTGTTTACTGTCACTAATTGTCTACTGACGCTTTCTGGTTCCCGTAAAATGTTCTTAATCTTGAACATGTCCTGCACTGTGTCTGTTCCAAACTTGAGTTGTTATCGAAACCTTTAGCTCATTTTAGCGGCTAAGGCGGTGAGACTGTTCGGGCGACTGATCTAAACACTGATCAGGAGTGCGAACTCGCTCACTTATGTTGGAATAACTACATAATATAAATAATTATATAAACGTGAGGAGACTCGAACGCTGTCCAGGGACAGGGGCGCGAGTATGTCCTCTATCTACAAGTAAAATTCTAATTGGAGACACCTCCCTCGCTACTCAGCAAGGCTGTTTGAGTTTGCATCCTTGAGTTGTTCTTGAATCGGTTCTGCTTCAGCGTTGACTCTTATAGTTGATTTGATGACTTGGTTGCTTTAAACATGGACTCGTCAACAGTTCATTAATTGCTAAATACAAGGATCTGTTGCTGATTGGGTACGGTCACTGCTTTGACGACGGTAAATCAGATCAGATGACTTCGAGATCTGGTTGCTGACATGGGTGTTGAGGTCTTCAGAGGTTCGGCCACATCCTTGGAACAGGTCAACATATCTGTCCAAGAGGTTGTTGACTCAGGTTCATCTAACTCTGCTTGCTTTCCTAATGACTTATTAGGTTGCTTCTTCCAAACCATCGGAATTGCTTCAGGTAATATCGTAATTCCTTCATTCTTTGACAGATGTTTTACCTCTATTAAGTTTAAAGCTTATCTTACCCCTCCTTTTCAAAAGGAAGAAAATAATTACTACGATTATCAATACAACTAATGGTACCATTGATAATTGCCACAGATTGGGCCCGTGCACTTTACCATGCACTGACTTTATCTCTTTAAGTTCATGTAGTAAACTATCCATTGGTATCTGTCGTATTTGTTTAAGAGGAATTGGCACATCTGTCCAATTCAATGATGGAAACACCTCATGGAGAGGTTTCCATATCGGCACACTTGACCAATTATAGTTTTCAAGTGCGTCTCCCATTTCATGTTTTACATGAAAGGGTCTCAACATTATGTTTATTACAATCTTGTAAAGTTCTTCCCGTCCCTATTCCAGTCTTGTAAAGTCCTTTTTATCTCTATTTCAATCATGTAAAGTTCTGCTCGTCTCTATTCCAACAATGTAAAGTTCTTCTCGTCTCTATTCCAATCATGTAAAGTTCTTCTTGTCTCTATTCCAATCATGTAAAGTTCTTCTCGTCTCTACTCCAATAAAGTAAAGTTCTTCTCGTCTCTATTCCAATCATGTAAAGTTCTTCTCGTGTCTATTCCAATCATGTAAAGTTCTTCTCGTCTCTTATTCAATCATGTACAGTTCTTCTTGTCTCTATTCCAATCATGTAAAGTTCTTCTCGTCTTTATTCCAATCATGTAAAGTTCTTCTTGTTTCTATTCCAACCACGTAAAGTTCTTCTTGTCTCTATTCCAACCGTTTATAAATTCTTCTCGTCTCTTTTCCAACCACGTAATGTTCTTCTTGTCTCTATTCCAGTCATGTTAAGTTCTTCTTGTCTCTATTCCAACCATGTAAATTCTTCTCGCCTCTTTTCCAACCATGTAAAGTTCTTCTTGTCTATATTCCAACCATGTAAATTCTTCTCGCTCCTTTTTCAACCACGTAAAGTTCTTCTGGTCTTTATTCCAACCATGTTATGTTCTTCTTGTCTCTATTCCAACCATGTAAATTCTTCTCGCCTTTTTTTCCAACCACGTAAAGTTCTTCTTGTCTCTATTCCAACCATGTAAAGTTCTTCTTGTCTCTATTCCAACCATGTAAATTCTTCTCGCCTCTTTTCAACCATGTTAAGTTCTTTTTTGTCTCTATTCCAATCATGTAACGTTTTTCCTGTCTCTATTCCAACCCTGAACAGTTTTTCATGTCTCTATTCCAACCAGGTACAGTTTTTCTTGTCTCTATTCCAACCATGTAAAGTTCTTCTTGTCTCTATTCCAACCGTGTACAGTTTTTCTTGTCTCTATTCCAGCCATGTAAAGTTCTTCTTGTCTCTATTCCAATCATGTACAGTTTTTCTTGTGTCTATGCAAACCATGTACAATTTTTCTTGTCTCTACAACCATGTACAGTTTTTCTTGTCTCGATTCCAACCATGTACACTTTTTCTTGTCTCGATTCCAACCATGTACACTTTTTCTTGTCTCTATTCTAACCATGTACAGTTTTTCTTGTGTCTATTGCAATCATGTATAGTTCTTGTCTCTATTCCAATCATGTAAAGATTTTCTTGTCACTATTCCAATCTTGTACAGTTTTTCTTGTCTCTATTCCAGTCGTGTACAGTTTTTCTTGTCACTATTCCAATCTTGTACAGTTTTTCTTGTCTCTATTCCAGTCGTGTACAGTTTTTCTTGTCTCTATTCCAACCATGTACAGTTTTTCTTGTCTCTATTCCAATCATGTAAAGTTCTTCTTGTCTCTATTCCAACCATGTACAGTTCTTCTTGTCTCTATTCCAATCATGTACAGTTCTATTGTCTCTATTCCAACAATGTAAAGTTTTTCTTGTCTCTATTGCAATCATGTACAGTTCTTGTCTCTATTCCAATCATGTACAGTTCTTCTTGTCTCTATTCGAATCATGTACAGTTCTTCTTGTCTCTTTTCCAACAATGTAAAGTTCTTCTTGTCTCTATTCCAGTCATGTAAAGTTCTTCTTGTCTCTATTCCAATCATGTACAGTTCTTCTTGTCTCTATTCCAATCATGTAAAGTTTTTCTTGTCTCTATGCCAATCATGTAAAGTTCTTCTTGTCTCTATTCCAACAATATAAAGTTCTTCTTGTCTCTATTCCGATCATGTAAAGTTCTTCTTGTCTCTATTCCAATCATGTACAGTTTTTCTTGTCTCTATTCCAATCATGTACATTTCTTCTTGTCTCTATTCAAATCAAGTTCTTCTCGTCTCTAATCCAATCATGTAAAGTTCTTCTTGTTTCTTTTCCAATCATGTAAAGTTCTCCTCGTCTCTTTTCCAATAATGTTAAGTTCTTCTTGTCTCTTTTCCAACCATGTAATGATCTGTTCGTGTCTATTCCAATCATGTAAATTTCTGCCTGTCTCTATTCCAATGATGTAAAATTCCTCTCATCTCTTTTCCAACCCTTGTAAACATCTGTTCGTGTCTAGTCCAATGATGTAAAGTTCTTCTTGTCTCTAGTTCAACCCCTGTAAAGATCTGCTCATGTCTATTTCAATGATATAAATATCGGCTCGTGTCTATTCCAATGATGTAAAGTTCTTATCGTCTCTATTCAGGCCCCTGTAAAGATCTGTGCATGTCTATTTCAATGATGTAAAGATCTGCTCGTCTCTATTCAATCCCCTGTAAAGATCTGCTCGTGTCTATTTCAATGATGTAAAGATCTGCTAGTCTCTATTCCATTGATGTAAAGTTCTTCTTGTACCTATACCAACCCTATAACGTTCTGTTTGTCTCTATTCCAATCATGTAAAGTTCTCCTCGTCTCTATTTCAATCATATAAAGTTCTTCTCATTTCTATTGCAATCATGTAAAGTTCTCATCTTTATTCCAATCATGTAAAGTTCTTTTGGTCGCTATTACAATCATGTCAAGTTCATTTTGACTCTATTTCAATCATGTAAAGTTGTTCCCGTCTTTTTTTCCAATCATATAAAGTTCTTCTCATCTCCATTCCAATCCATGTAAAGCTGTTCTTGTCTCTATTTCAATCCATGTAAAGTTCTTCTCGTCTCCAATGCAGTCTATGTAAAGTTGTTCGCATCTCTTTTCCAATCATGTAAAGTTCTTCTCGTCTCTATTCCAATCATGTAAAGTTCTTTTCGCTTCTGTTCTAATACGTAAAGTTCTTCTCATCTCTATACCAAACCATGATAAGCTCTTCTCGTCTGTATTCCCAACCATACATAAGCTATTCTTGTCTCTATTCCAAAACATAGATAAGCTCTTCTCGTCTCAATTCGAAATCATAATAAGCTCTTCTCGTCTCCATTCCAAACCATAATAAGCTCTTCTCGTTTCTATTCCAAACCATACATAAGCTATTCTTGTCTCTATCCCAAACCATAGATAAGCTCTTCTCGTCTTTATTCCAAACCATAGATAAGCTCTTCTCGTCTCTATTCCAAACCATAGATAAGCTCTTCTCGTCTCTATTACAAACCATAGATAAGCTCATCTCGTCTCTATTCCAAACCATAATAAGCTCTTCTCGTCTCTATTCCAAACCCTAAAGAAGCTCTTCTCATCTCTATACCAACCATACATACGCTAGCTATTCTCGTCTCTATTCCAAACCATAGATAAGCTCTTCTCGTCTCTATTCCAAACCATAAAAAGCTCTTGTCGTCTCTATTTCAAACCACAATAACTCCTCTCGTCTCTATTCCAAACCATAGATAAGCTCCTCTCGTCTCTATTCCAAACCATACATAAGCTCCTCTTGTCTCTATTCCAAACCATAGATAAGCTCCTCTCGTCTCTATTCCAAACCACACATAAGCTCCTCTCGTCTCTATTCCAATCCAGGATAGAAGCCTCTACAATGTCTGAGTAGTAAACCTTGAAAGTTTGGCTTGGTGCGGTGTTTTCTTTGGTTTAAATAAAACGCAGCCTTCGAGGTTGAGGCCAAAACGACTGGCTGGTGGCGTGCGTCCGTACACGTGCGCCACATCTCGTATCATGCTCGGTACGGCGCCACAACACAGTCCGATGTACTGAATGCCCAAGCTGCGAGCTTCTTGGCTGAAGCTGATGACGTCAGAACGCGAACACATGCAACATTCTCTGTTCAGTGGGTACAACATTTCCCCTGTTTCAGGCAAGAGGATAATATTGGAACATAATGTAAGAAATATTGGAGAACTACTACTACTACTACTACTACTACTACTACTACTACTACTACTACTACTACTACTACTACGACTACTACTACTA
>JAOWAY010195379.1:0-10192 GCA_028565895.1 Goniobranchus geometricus | reverse complement strand
ACACACACACACACACAGCCAGTTACCTCAATTGACTTGTTCTACTATTTCAATGTGTCTGGCTATCCTGTTACTAACGCCCTTTTCTTGTCGCGCACATGCTACACAGAAATAACATTAAACACCAGTGTTTACATTCCTAAACGCTGTTGAAATACGTGGCTAGTGGTAGTAGGCCCCTAACAATGATTGCTTAACTCACTTTTCTCAAGGAAAGTCTTTCACCAATTAAAATCATTATCATCTATAATCTATGAGAAAAAGAAAATCTTCTGTCTGTCTGTCTGTGTGTGTGTGTGTGTTACCGAACTCTCCCTCTCATGGGTAACCAATCTTGGCAAATTAGGTATCGATGAAAACTCCCACTCCGGGGAATATGTGTTGGAAATTGTGCTTTAATTAAGATAAGGACAACTTCACAAAACAAAATTTTCCCTCTGAGTAAGACCACAGAGAGGAATACTCAGATCAGGGTTGCCAAATTATTTTTTGGTCTCCTGTCACCCGCCACATCAACGCCCAAAACCTGCCAAATGCAACCAAAAAATGTCAAATGTAAAAAAGTTAGGAAAATGTCTAGAATCCAGGGTAAGCCTATGTTAAAAACTAAGAGATAGATCTAGATTTAGGTCTAGAATCTAGATCTAAATCTAGATCTAGAGTTTGAAATATCTAGATCTACATATCTAGAAATGTAATCGACATAATCGGTATATAGCTCTTGATCAAGATTTATAGACAATAGAAACCTATCTTTATCAAGATAACTAGATCTAGAGCAAGATCCAGATCTAGAATCGAAAGAAATAATCTAGATATAACTCTGAATCTAGATTTATAGATCATAGAAGCCTATCACTAAAGATCTAGATCTGGAATTCCACAACCAGTACTGCTAGAGGTAAATACAGAAATCTAGATCTACATCTAGAATTAGACGTGCAGTCGGTAGTCTGCAAGGGGACCTCTTGTTTAACAAATTCTTTTACGTCGTTCACAATTTGAGGAAAAGTAGAAGGAAGTATTATTTCTCGAAATGGGATTTCATCGGATGGTTCACATATTATGAATAATAATTGATTTTTTGCGCTAGCTTCATCGGAGCTAACTTATCAACATTCATCACAAAGAGGTCTGTTATGACGCAGTTGTAAAAAGCTAGTAGGAGGTGTCATCATCATCATCATCATCATCATAATTATCAAAATAATAACATGATATTTATTCCATTCAACTGTAGCTATTGTTGAAACTAATGATGGTGTTTTAACTGAGAGCGCTATCAACCTGGATGAGCCATTTAATAAAGAGACTGTTTACGGTATTTTATTAAAATGCATCTTTTTAAGCTATGTGTTTTAGCAGCTCCTTTTCATAATTAATGCTGAGAGTAAGACATTGAGCATTTCTTGGGTTCCTTTCAATTGCTCGCCTTTTTGATTGAGTAGGCTGTTATTCGACATCAAATTCAATTACATTTAAAGAATTGTCTACCTGAACTTAAAGAGCTGAAACTGAAATTCACTCATAATGTTTTGTTTTAAAAAAGGAAGATCAGATCAATATTCATACTTGAACCAGAAAGGCTGATATAAGCACCGGGCGACGTCACATAAGTTTCGTTCATGGAGGCAGGACATTGCCTCGGATACTGGGTGCCTGCCAGGTTTCCGCCGCCGTGTTTGATTATCTGTTTGGAGTGGTAATTAAAGTATCACAGTTCCTAGGAAAAAGTATACAGAGTTTAGAATGTCTTCTAATAGGGAATATGCTCCATAGAAAAAGAAGTAGAGGAAGGCCTCCAGAAGATTGGCCACAGAGGCTAGCAAATTGAACGGGGGAAAGGCGAAAGCAGAGCTCTGCATGAAAAAATATCCCCCATCTATAACAAATAAAAATCAACAAAAACAATAACAAACAAAAATAAGCAAAATAAAACAAAAAGAAAGAAAAAACAACTATAATGAGAACAAAAACCATTGATTTACAGCAACATTCACAACGAAATAAATGAATATGGTATTAACAATTTTTTAAAATAAATAGATTATAGTATTATTATTTCTATTATAAATTTTAAGCTAATGCATTCCTAAGTGAGACCTTTTTTTGGTGTGAAGAGAACAGAAGAATTGAATTCTTAACGTGTTCATGTCCACTATACGGCCACCAAGGCGCTTTACATTGATAATAAGAAAACTACTATACAACTTTACACAATATAACCTTACAATATTCCAACTAATTGAAAGGTATGAATTAATATATAAATGTATAAGAAATATAGGCATGCATTTGGTGACCTTCCAGGATGAAGTAAGTGGGCAATTTAAACTACATTAGGGCCTATCATCATCTTTCTTATCATCATCATAGTCACATTCACCCCTACCACCACCACCCCCATCATCATTATCATCATCATCATCATCAAAATCTCATCATCACCATCACCATCTTAACGTGACATTTCCCTCTCAGAACGTTGTCGCCATGAGTGTGTTCTGGAAATTGTCTCTTTCCTGTACTAGTTTTCCATCTGTTAAAAGTTGAACGTTCACGTTTTGTGTGACGTCATATATCCATCTTCTTCTTTCTGTTCAATCTTACCCTCTCCATTCACTTTGGCGTCATCCCGTTCCCTTGTCTTATTGTATGATACGGGCCATTGAAGCCCAAAAGTGCCAGATTTGAATTGGACTTGTCAAGTTTTGGCTTCTTCAGTCCTTTAGCAGGTTGTATTTGGCTGTCAGGTCCCATCGTAGACAGACAATAAATTGGGGGTCACAAGCACAAGTTGCGCATGGGAACGAACCCTTGGCAGTTTCAAATGGTAGAAGGATAGGTTAAAACGCCGCTACCAGGGTACAATTAATTTCTATCATTGCTTCTTTCCTTCAATTCTATTCTTTAGATAATCTCCGAGTCCAAGGCTCGATTGCGACCGAAAGGGCATCGGGCGTAATGTCTTCGCCATAAAACTAATCACGTCTGTATAATGGGGGAAATGCAGTGATGGCACCAAAACAATTGGGATTAAAAGGCTGAAGGTAGAATAATAAGTTGAAATGAAGGAAGTTCAATGTATTATCGAAGTACGAACAAGAAGAGCATTGAAAAGGTTAGTTAAATGTAAGATTTGAAGGGCGGAGTTTAGGAAATATCCCCCAAATTACACGTTCAAATGCACAGGTCTGTAAGTCTGCCTGGATCCACAAAAGAAAAGGCTATTCCCTCACAAGAATTTTATACGTTTAGATTAGCCCTTGTATTAAGCTGGCATACAAATAAACGGCGACGGTTGAGTGGATTGTATCGATGCTGCCGCTAGAAGTAACTATAGGAATTTAGTAGGAGGCATCAACTTAAGATCTTAACAAAGTGTGGACAATTAAATAATAGCTTTGAAATCAAAGTTTGCAATACTTAACCGCAATGTGTTCTGAATCGTTGTGTATGCTACAGTAAGCTGGAAGCTAGCAACAGAAACAGAAAGATAAAAGGAGAATGGATTTAGAAGAAAAACTATTCACAAGAGAGACTAAGATGAGGAAAAAACGCAACGGCAGCGATGAAGATGGGGGTGGGGTGCAGATTGAAGATGAATAGTGATCGAAAATTGGAGCAATGTGTCACGCCTGTGGCCCTGAAGATGAAAAGTCCCTTTTAAAACTTACTCTAAAAAGTTCGTGACTTGTGGCTGAAACAGGTTGCTAATTGTAATGCAAAAATAGGACAAAGATTGAAGAAATACCTAACTTCGGACTGGAAATGTGTGCTTCCGCTTAGTGATGCGAAAATTTGTCTTTAATGGGGAAAAGATTTGTAAAGAACTACAGACGCCCAAAGTCCCCAATGATTATTTTTTTGCCTTTGAGAATTCCCACGGGTTTATTCCCTTGCTTAGGAAACGAGAATCCTGGGGTACTCATATGTCTGAATATCATTCTAATCCAGCGAGAATAAGTGCATGGAGAACAAAACGTAAAGACATTAAAACAAGAATTGGTAAGCTAAGACAACTCGGACTTACCATGCACGTGACGGAGTATGTATTAGAATCGTCGACTTCCCCATCATTATACAAACTCATGTACAGGAGGTTGTTGCCAGCATCCTCAATGGTAAAAAGGCAATACACATAGCCCGAGTCTAAAAGAAAAACAAAACAAAACAACTGATCACATTTTCATTTCAGTATAGTTGCCTTCTGATGCACAGATATACTTAAATAACCGATAAATATGGATAGGGGTAGTGAAGTTAAGTAACATGATTTGAATTCCTTCTAGATTTAGATATACTCTTTTGCACAAACTACTCTAAAGATGCTCGAGCAAATTTGGACAAAAAATCGCCAGGAAAGTCATCTCTCTTTCTTTTTTTCCTTTTTTTTTTTGAGGGGGGGGGGGATTATATAATTACAAAGTGCTGACGTCATCAAATGAAAACTGCAGGTATTCCAGAGCAAATGCCAACGGCCAGTCCTTACGATTTTCTGGTCTTACAACATATTCAGCAGAGAAAAGGACGGAGACATGCATGGACAAAGCCATGAAGGAGGACCTCTATTTCAAAAGTTAGGAGAGGATGGCTGGGACATGGCTCTGATATTCCTTAACATGAAATTTATATATATATATATATAATTGAATAAGTGAATAAACAAGTCGGTTTGAATCAATGATGAGTAGCTCGACTTGGAACTTATGTCATATTTCACTCGATTCACAAGATACTGTGAGAGCTGACATAATTATTCCTAAGCATTCATCTCTTTGAGATAAAACATTCAATTATATTCGTCGGATTAAAAAGATATAGTGATTTCAAACTGCCGACGACAAAAATGCAATGGAAAATGATGTTACTTCGAATGCCTAACGCTCACAGCGCCATTGTTCGCGCTCGGACTACAATGCCAAACACGTCCATGAAAATTAAACGCAAAAATTCATATTCGTTAGACGGATCTAGTCTTCTTAGACCTACAATGATTACCATTGTATAATGAAGACAAAATGGTTTCACCAGCAGTGACAAATCTACCATTGAACTGCCGTTTAAAGAAAAGGATTGGCGTGGCAAGCGCATTATCAATGCATTGCTTGGCAAAGGATGGAAAGGGAGTAATGTAAACGAAATTATCAGAAAAGCTATTCAAACTGGATCTTCGGAAAGAAAGAAAGGGAGTGATTGCCCATCGTCAGCCATAACAAAAGAAAACATTCAACATCTTGACGAGGAAATCTTGTCACAGGAGGACAATCCGGACACGTGTAAGTCACAGAGACAACTCGCAACTGGTCTCAAGACTAGTCACAGATCAGTCCATCGAATTGTCTAAATACTGCTCAAAATCAATGCATAAAAGACGATTCGAACAAGTCGAAAAACGGTACCTGTTGAGGAAAAAAGCAAAAAGAAAGCAAGACGACTTTGAGACTTGTGATGACATTAGCGCATCGTCTTTACAGACGAAACATATTTCGCTGTGGAAGCGGCCAGGGATAGACAATACGGCCTCTTTGATGATCACTCAAAGTCTTTGATATCTCCGTACCGTTTATACCATAAACTAAACAGATTTAACTAAAAGATAATGGTTCCTGATGGTAATACGGGGGATGGTAAAACGCACATCAATTCTATCGATACAACTTCATGTAAAGTTAACGCTATTTTGTACCCAAGATTTTTTAATGAAAAGCTGATTCCAGATTGCAAAGCACTCTATCTGCATGATAATTTCATTGACAACAAGAGGGTGCTACTTCGCACACAAGTCAAGCCACACAAGAGTTCTGTAAAACAAAAAAATTCCGACTTTATCAAAAGGTTTGAAGGAGCACCTCAATAGGCAGACCTTGATCCAATGTTGTGTGATTTACCTATCACAAAAACTTTGTTGCAACTGTCGCTTGCCATTTACAGTCGAGAAAAATACAATAAAAGAAGAGAATGTTGGGAAGAAATCAGCCTAAAAGAAATCATGCCATCAATCACCAATTGGAAGAAAAAATTATGACCTGTTTGTCAAGAACAAGGCTGTGCCACTGAACACTGTCAAACATATTCGTAACACATGTACTTATTAGTGCGAGATCACATTTCTATCATGTTTTACCAAGGTGTTCATAATTCCGCGATTACATGAAGGATGAAGTGGAGCATTTAAAGATCTCTGTACAAATAAATGTTGCCTTCCGTAAAATTCAATCAGGTTCATTAACAAATAAATTCACATAAATGACTTACCAAAGAGAATTTCAGAGGGACCAAAATTACGATTTTTTTGTGACGAAGTCTTTTATAGAAATAACAAAAGCAATGAAGACTCAGCCCTCCACTAAACAGAGCTGTCAGCTGTCAGCGGCAGAAATCCTCCCCCCCCCTTTCCGGAAAATGCAAAGTCAACAGCGTAACGAAGAAAAGAAAGCCCATAATTTCAAAATATGCCATCCGCAATGTGGAACTTGAAAACACAACCAAAGGGGGATATCTAGGCTTGACCCTATCCAGCAGAATGTCATGGAACAACCATATCACAAGAGGATGCAAGAGGGCAAAAAGATTAGATTTCTCGAAGAGAAACATCTCATTCTGCCCGACTGAGGTGAAAAAAAGCCTACGGGACTTTGGTAAGACCAATACGGCTTATGCGTTTGGGACTCCTTTACAGAACAGTAACATCGACAGAATTGAAGAGATGGAAAGAAGGGCATGTAGATTCGTCAGCTATGACGAGAGCATAAGCCTGAAAAAATGGTCCAAAGCAAAAATGGACACCGTTACATGAAAGAAAAGCCAAACAAAAGCTGGCAGTGCTCGTCAAAGCTCAAAATGGAGAAATTGTCATCCCTCTGGGCATCTCAAAGAAAACACAAGGAAGAGCAAAAAAACTTTGCGCTGCCACCCTCAAGTGTAGAAGTCCATCTTTACTCTCTCCACTCTAGCACTGCTCGTTTATGGACCTCTCTTCCTACATACGCCATACAACTTCAGGAAACTAGTAAATTTATTGAAAGTAGACACCAAATTACAATAAGAGAGAGTTATTGTACACGGTGAAGCCTTTGAATACATTGCTGTAATGAGTGGCTTGCCTCAGGGGAGTGTGATAGGTCCTTTATTGTTCATTATCTATATTAATGATTTACACAATCTGCGGTATTCAACGTGTAAAATTTTTGCTGATGATAGTAAGATTTATTCATCGACCGATGATGCACTTATTTTACAATATGATCTATATCATTTGTTCAAATGGTCTAGAATATGGCAAATGGTTTTCAATGTTTCAAAATGCAAGGTTCTACATATGGGTAAAAATAACCCCTTGTATAAATATTATGTGGGCAGAGAGGGAAATGAAACATTATCTATTTATAATTCTGAAAAGTATCTTGGTGTTATCTTTGACAAAAAAAAATCATATTTGACGTACACGTTCATGGTGATTGTATTAATAGAGCAAACAAATTACTTGGCATTATCTATAGATTTTTTTACCTATATGGACACAGCCATGTTTGGAAATTTGTACTAAACTTTGATTCGATTTGTACTAGAATATGGAAATACTATTTGGAGCCCTCTCTATAAACGGCAATCAAGTGATTTAGAAAATGTTTTTTTAAAAAAAGAGCAACTAAATTGTCAGAAATTCAGGACTTAACAAACGAAGGCAGATTAAAATACATTAAATTATCATCTCTTAAATACAGTAGAAAAAGAGGGAACCTTATACAACTTTACAAAATTGTTCATGGTATTGATAACCATAACCAAGATTTTTCCTGTCAACTTTACAAGAGGAGGCAGGTATAAGATATTTGTAATGGGCTGCTCTACATTATTAAGACGAAGCTATTTCCTTTTGAGGACGGTTAGGATATGGAATAGTCTCTGTTTTCAAACTAAATGCTCTAAGAGTTTTAACTAATTTAATAATGCCATTGATAGGGAGCTGCAAAATGAAATCTATGATTATGATGAATGATTATGATTGCTTTACTTATGACGTTTATGTAAAATTGGTGAATCTCAAATAGCTTTGCTTCTCCAGGGTATTTAAAGGTCTATGACCTACATCACCCTTAATACGACATGATATGGTGATATGATGAGAGGAAATAAGTTTAAAGTAAAAAGCATGAGACAGCCAATCTTGATCATTGCTACACCCAATCGCGATTATCTTCTCCAAAGAACATGCGACAAGATGGATTCAAGTAGAAGAATATGTTCTCAAAGTTGAGTTACTTTTTCATAAAATCGCCCGATATATATCAGGGCTCTGAAATTGGACTGGAATATTAATTACGTTCATACTAACAACCATGACAACAACAATAGCAACTGTGGATATCTCATCTGTGATAGATGGAAATTTGTGCATTTATATTGTCTTATTTCAAACATGTGTGATCTCTTTGTTCTTCGTGGAATTTCCTTATTCCATTCATACCCTATACATGTACAATTATATTATTTTATTCTTCATTATATTCTATGTTCTTATCTAACATTTCGAATAATTTTATAATTCTATACTTTTACATATCCATAAGAAAATTTCCCTCACTTAGAATGAATAGAGAGTCAAAATTCAAGAGAAATGAAACAACAGCAAAGTATCATCATCATCATTATCATCATCCTCATCATCCTCATCATCATCATCATCATCATCGTCGTCATCATCAACAACAACAACAACAACAACAACAACAACAACAACAACACTACCAAAAGTGGAAAAGTATAACCAAAAAGTAATCTTAAAAGCCAAAAAAAAAAAAATCCAAACAATGCTATGATTACCATGATTTACAGCAATCAGAAGAAGTCAAATAGAACAGGCTCGCTTTTCTTAAAAATCTAGTTTTGAGTACTATCTGAGGTTTAAGCTGTTCCTGGGTGAGATTACGCCAGGTAACGGGGCATTATCTGTGAATAACGAATTGTTCCTGTCATATTTATAGTTAGATACACCTTTCCACCTTCATACTCTGAAAGGGTGCGGTAATTTAGATTGATTCTAAATCTAAACTTTGCGGCATTCTGCATTGTTTCCTGAAAAAGATTGTTGCGTTAAATCTATGATATGCGTATAAATTGGAATTCTACATTTTTCGGTTTTCTCACCTGAGTAGCCAAAATTCGTTGTACAACTGGACGAGTTGTAGATCATTGCCGATGTATTGCTACATATATCCATACTGGGACTACTTCCATTACATGTATCTGTCCCTGCATCGTCTATAACACTGTAGGTGTGATAGGCCTGGATCTGCCGTGGGCATGGGCTGACAGAACTATCCAGCGTTCCTGCGAGTGCCGACATGAAAAAGAGATAAGAATATTGATATCGTATTGTTGTTGCGTTGGAATTTATCCCTCCTCGCCTTCCAAGAGTGCTCACTTAAGGAAGTCATTGTTACATTGAAAATGTAACTCCCGTGTTCTTCTTGAATCAGGTTTGAATGAGTATTGACCGACAAATGGAAGGCAAAAGAATCCAACTCCGCAGCGACAATGATTTAATGCTGACATCATTGATGCACATGGTTGTTTAAACAACTTGTGTCGATTGCTATTTACATTCTGTAGTGAACTTTAATACGATGTGTTTACTGTAATTTCAATGTCCTTGCGTAGAAGGAATAAAATCCACCTTTTACAACAATAACTAAAAGAGAAAAACAAAAACATTAACAAAACCAAAACTATCACAGGTTTATTCTCGTTCCCCGTTTTGAATATCATTTCCGAAACCTGATGGCTTTAGATGTCTATAAAGAACAACCGTTTAATACCATCAGGGGGATATGAAACATGGCAGATGCCGAGAACAGTTTCTTTTATCAGTGTTTTTTTTTTTTACTGGTTTCCCAAAGCTATTGTTAAAAAAAAACAAAAACATGACATTTCTTATCATTCCTTTTTTTAACGTGCTTGCTTATATCCACACCAACTTACATTATATGCTTAACAAAACGTTTTTCTACTATTCAAGAGTTTATTTTCCCAATCTATGGAACATCTACATTGTTACATGGATGGATGTACAGAAATGGCGAAGTATATTTATATGCTTGTGCGTATGTATGTGTATGTATGTATGTATGTATGTATGTATGTATGTATGTATGTATGTGTGTATGTATGTATGTATGTATGTATGTAT
>JAOWAY010195268.1:0-10195 GCA_028565895.1 Goniobranchus geometricus | reverse complement strand
TCTCTCTCTCTCTCTCTCTCTCTCTCTCTCTCTCTCTCTCTCTCTCTCTCTCTCTCTCTCTCTCTCTCTCTTAAATTCTCTTTTGTTAAATTCTTCTTAGGTTGTCATATCACCCTTCTCCCTACCCTACCCTCTATGGCTTTCATTTCACTGCTTTAGCCTATATTATATAATTTTATCTCGCACTGTTTATTTCTTTACAATTTCTATCACATGGGCTTTGATCCTATAAAGTGGCTTAAGATTACATCTCTTCTTGGAATGTTAAAGAATAAAAGCCTTCTTTTATCTTTTTATGAGCTACTCTCTATTGGTGTTTAGTGAATTTTTATGTTTCAGCCTGATATGCTCATAGGGATAAAGTGTTCATATCAAATATCTTAATATACCTTCAAACAAGATGGAGGCTAACAAAACTTTCAGTTAGTAGCTGTACTCTCTCTACTAATGATATCCTTTGATCTAGTTTGTAATATGTCAGAAAAGGGAATTGTATAAGCCGACTACAAGTTCTAAGTTAATCTAAGGCATTTAAATACTATTTTCTACCTGACACAAAATATAAGGATTGTGA
Organism: Goniobranchus geometricus; assembly: GCA_028565895.1. NCBI lineage: Eukaryota > Metazoa > Mollusca > Gastropoda > Nudibranchia > Chromodorididae > Goniobranchus > Goniobranchus geometricus. The sequence continues at coordinate 9,621 of JAOWAY010195268.1, read as the reverse complement.
TTTCTTGAGCTTTTCTAATCCATGTGTTTTATTTCCAATATAAAGGTTGTCAAAATCTGCCAATCCAAAAGTATCTGTTCCAAGAGCTGCAAATCCATTTCCAGGCTTTGTGGGTATAGTAGTCTCAAAGACTTTGCTGCCATCTAAATGGCCTTGTGCTTGATTACCCTGAAGAATTAAAAAAAAACCCCAAAACAACAGTGTTATAAGGAAGCATGGTCTAAAAATAAGCACACATTAGGCCTAAAATTTTGATTTTTACATGTAATATGAGTCTGAGTTTAAAGTTTTTAGAGCAGTTTTCTTCTAGCTTTCTATTTTCAATAGGTTCAAGATAATATAAGCCTTTTGCAAGCTCTCACTTTTTCAAAAGAAATGAAAAATGTTGTCGCTTGCTTCATTTCATTAATTTACATTAATCTGGGATGAAAAGACTTCATCTGATCACTGTAAAATATAAATTTAAATCAAATAAAAGAAAAAAAAGCTGCAAAACAGAAATCAATGTAGAGTATAAATACCGTTAACAAGAGGGAGATTTTATGCCATCCATTCATTCTCACTGACAGGGGCCCGGACTTCACCTCTTTGGTTCTGGCTGGAAAATAAACAAAACAAGACAGTATGTAAATAAATTGATTCATATTTCATGTGCAAACATTGATATGAAATCTTCATTGGCACAATGAGAGTAAAGCATTGTTTCATATGTCATTACGAGGTCTACTGAGGTATGGTGAGCTAAAGGTTACACATAACCCCAATGAAAGTTTTCACTAATCTGTATAGTACTGATGCAGTTTGCACTTGTGACCGCAAGTTGTGTTCAAAGGTGGTCCTCTCAGTATAGTTATCATTTTGGAATGAATTGGCTTTGGCATGAGAAGATATGCCAGTAGATTGAGCACAGCAAGAGAGCATAAATATCTGTCTTGAGTGAGCTCCAGAATTTCCATGAAAGAAGCAAAGACAAAGAAGAAAAAAGACAAAGACAGCTGAAGCCCAGGCAAAAGGAAGTGAGGAAGCGGAGAAAGAGGATGGTGCTTTCATGTTTTGATGTCTCTTATCCCCTTTTCATGATGTTTTTACATTTTTCAAACGTCTTCAATGGTGTTTTTCTAAAACTTTCATATATTGTTCATATTTTGCTATCTCCTTTTTCATTTCTCAACCTGCGGTAAAGACATTGTTATGAATGATATTTGGCTGAAAACAAACAGGTATTGTTTCATTTTTCTACGTATACCATAATACTGTAAAATTTGAATCTGTCCCCTTATCTTCTTGTATGTTTTTTTGTTTTTTCCATCTTTCTCTTCATCTTCATTTGGCTTATAATCCCATTTGTTTTGGGGTTTCCACAGCATTTTGCCATTTTATAGATGCTGCATTGATCTATGGATGCCCTTCCCATCTTAGACTCTGACCATGAGAGAAGAAATGGTGGAAATGAACTTTGCCTGGACTGTGGCTTTTCAGCTTACTCTTCTATGATTTCTGTTTGTTATGGGTTCTTTAACATACACAAGAGGGGAAGACTTAGACATATATGTACCAGCAAGGGTAAAGAAAACAGACTGATAAGCAAAGAACTGAAAACTATGAATTGAGAATATTGGTTCACATTGTTCAAGCTAAAATCAAAATTAAAGTTAAATATAGGTAATGTCGTTACCCAGGTCATTGGCCAGGACATATCTGTCATGGAAAACGAAGAAGAAAATTCCATGTGCCAAGTAAGATTGACATCCTCCAAGATCCACTCTTGATGCCACAAAAACTCCACTGGTACCATTTATATCGGGAATACTGAATTCTACTTCAATGTATAAGTTCGTCCTGATGAATAAAAAACAAAATATAAATGATGGAGAAAAATTCTTCCCATGTAAGAAAAAAAAAAGAGGTGAATAAATTTGAGACATTCATTTTAGAAAAATAAGAAATATTAAAGTGTGAAGCATTTAAGTAGTATTGAAACAGTTTCAAGCAATGTGTCTTTATCCTCCAAATGAATTTGAATGGAAGCACTTCTTCGGTCTTCTTAAAATCATGATTGATGATATTTTAAATTTCAACTCTAAATTGAGCAAAGTCCTCAGATGTCACAAACTTATGTCTTGTAGGTATTTCTTACTCAATAAATTGCATTCAAATTACTTCTGAACAAATCAACCATTATAATGACGTTATAGTAGCATGGAATATTAATTTACAATATGTTTTTATATGCATTATCATGACTGTTTTTGAATCAATAGTCTTTTTAGTAGCTTTTCTTAAACATAAAATACTTTACTTTAAATGATACATTTTAAGTGTCATCCTTTTGATCATCTTTTAAATTTCAATGAAAATTACATTTGTGCTCATGATTATTTTCACAGACCAATAAAGAACTTTGTTCATTTTCCATCATACTGTAGTCCTTTTTTCTAACTAGGATTCCATAAAACTTTATTTTCACAAATAGTGTAACTTTGCAAAATGATAAGGAGCTTAAAACAAATGAAAACAAAAACTGTGTACAAATGATGTAAAAAGATCAGAACCATCTATTTAACTGCTATGAACAAAGAAAAAGATTACCAAAATTAAAAAAAATGAAGCAAAAAACAAAATACCCCAACAAACAACAGCAACAAAATTCCGAAGACAAAATACCCATTCTTTAAAACAAAACATGGATTGAGCTCATTTGAGCAAAACCTGATATGCACTTATAATGCTGCATAAACTAATACAGTTTAAATGCATATAAGCATATGAAAACATAAGCGGCTTGATTGATCTAAAATTATTCTGGTCTTAGTGAATAGAAACTTTAATAAAGATGAAAAGTTCACTAAAAAAAGGGGGAAAAGACAAGAAAATCCTGAGGCATATCAGCTAATGTTTATTTGGAATGATTAATATACAATCCAATCAGTCCAAATGAATTCATCTCAGGAGGATACTCCATTAGTGTGCACTTGTGCAAAGCATACACTTGCCTAACACCTGCAAATACATGTAGTTTACTTTATTGTTTCTGCTGAACCGGCAGTGATGTCCAGGTGGTTAAAAGGCACTGGCTAAAACGGTTTGATCGGTCCATGGCCATGCTTCCATGTCTACTTGGTTTTGGTGTTTTCAGCACTGGATTTTTTTTCCATCTTTTTATCTTTTTTTTAAAGGCTTGCTGCATGTATTACCAAAGACTTGCATTCCTGCTCTGCCTTCAGTTCTCCTCCCTTTCCCACAGAAGCTAATCCCTTGCCATTGCCTTCAAATCAATCAGCATGAAATGTCATTGGATAAGCCTATGGTGTTTGTCAATTAAATTAGTCAATTAAACTAAATAAACACGTATCCAGGCCAGAAAAATGCCTGGCAGCTGTAGGCCTAACTTAAGAATTGGTGGAGGGAAGGGACCATACTGCGTGACTGTCAAAATCTAGATCTCCAAATCAAGATGCCCTTTTCAGGCATCCTGAGATCATTACATGAAGACTGCCACGGTCACAATGAGCTGACAATCTCTTTGATATATCATAACTCTAAAATGGAAAAAAAGAAGCCAAACAAATCAAAAAAATCCATTGCCAGTCAGAGACACTTCAGTGTGCACTTGTATGAAGTGAGAATGCATTTTTGGGTAGTATTTTCAATGCAAATAATCCTTCAGAGTAGGGATGTGTGCAAGTGCACAAAAATTTTGTTTCTACAGCTTGCATACACATGGAATGCACTGTATAAACAGATTAAGAATACAGCAAAGAATCTGTTAATATTTCAGGCATAGGTGACAGGAATGATATACTTCTTTTTTATGAAAAATTCCTACACTGTGTTCCACACAAAATGCAGCCTATGTGGCCACGTGTCTGCACCAGAATGTGTTTTCATCTTGAATATGAAAGCATTTTCATTACTACTATGCTCGATCTACAGTTGTATTCGCTGCGAATGTTAAATGTCAATACCTAAATCATTTGTCGAAAAAAGTCTAGGTTTTCCAAATTATTTTATTCAGTGGAATTTAATGTGGAACACTCTGTATAACCAAGTCATCTATAACAAACTAGTGAGGGCAGATTCATGGAAAAGTGAAACTTAAGAAAGAAAAAAAAGCCAACCATACATCTGAATCAATAAATAAACTTCAATTGCAAATAACAATGATAGAATTAGAAGCTATGTTTTGTTCAACTGTTAGGGCTATGCGTAAAACTGTTTCTATTGAAGTGACCACATTTTCTACGAACAAAATAGTAAGCAAAAGACAAGGAATCAAAAGAATTTCACAGCCAAATCCCATTTCTACTCTTTAATCAAACAAATTACTAGCAAATATGGTTACATACTTACAAAAATGGAGCTGATGGGTCATAGGCGTATAACGAAAACCCAAAGGCATTCTTTGCTCTTCAAATTAACTACTAACAACTAAAATATCAAGAATTATTACCACAGTCAAAAGACATCATTAAATTGTTGTAATATGTTAACCTGGTCTTTAAAATGACCCCATTTTGAACCACTTGGTTTCATTTGATCCTTACTTTAATTTGTTTACAGTACAAAAAGATAGCACATGGAAATATGTGTGGCTTATTTTCCTGACAGTAGCCTACAATATTATGAAAACCCCAAAAATGTAAAAGAATATATATCGACATGATTCAAATATGTTACAATAATTCAAAGAAAACTTAAGTCAATTTTAACACAAAAAGAGTTATCAGGTAAAAAAAGTTTTAAGAGACAACAATATTTATCTAATTGGGCTTACCAGTTATATCTACCTAACAGAGCATAGGGAAAACTGAGGGTGTCAGCGCACCAAGCCAAAGGTGGCTGTAATACTGTCTGACGCATCACAAGGCCATGAGAGACATTCTGTGATTTAACTATTTCTACATTCCCAATCTGTGGTGTTATGTAGAAAGGCTCTTGGCTCTCTTCATAGGCTGGGAAGACATATACAGGAAAAGAGAATCTTTGTTAAAATTTTACCAAATGACAAAATCATGCACTGTTAGTGGCGTTGAGGTCAGATTGCAGTGTCTCTGAAGCTTTTCTGAAGAGAAGAGCCCAGCAGTTCTGAGACCCTTAGGACTTGGAAAGCTTTACGGTTTGCATTATGGCATTGCCATCATACACCAGTAGTTGTACAGAGAAATTCAATAAAATGAGCTGCTGTATGGCATGGCTTAAATGATTCAGCAATCATCACTGGAACTTGCAAGCTTTTCATGAATGGTTATCAGTCACCAAGGGCTGTTCTGTTTATGTTACTGATTTTACTATACAATTCAGCAGTCAACACAAGAACTTTTATATTTTTCAGGAAATAGTTACCATCAGTTAACAAGTGTTGCTTTATGAATGCAGTTTCAAATTTGTATTCTCTTCGCAACTTTTATTTTTTTGAAGGAATTTCTTTATTTGTTTAGTATTAGGATTACTTTCGTTTTATTTATTCTGGGGCCTGATATGAAAGGAGTATATGTGTGATACCGACAATTGCAAGATAAAGTGCTTTATCAAAGTTCATTTTCAATTATTAGGAAGCTATGACTTTTTGGGTTTCTTGAGTTGAAACCAAAACCATGAGTTTAGGTGCAACATCCCCAACCAGAGAAAAGTCCAAGAGCATTTCTTCATAAACAATCAAGGGCCACTGACTAGAATCTTATCAAAAGGGTTTTACTACTTATGAATGTGCATAGAAAAAATGGTGTAAAAAGCTTGTATAAGATAGTGCAAATAATCTTGCCTGAGGTTTGAGCACCAATCAAGATTGCACTGAGATCACACAAATGTTTTTAAATGAAAACATAGATATTGCAAAATATTAAGTGAGATTTCATTGCCATCCCTTGAATCTTTAATCTAAGAGAAGAATTCTCATATATGCAGGTCAACATGTGGAAAAAAAAAGGCTGCATAATTCTGTCAACAGTCCTTACTTATGATCTGAAGAAATAAGGGTGCAAGAAAATCTTATTCTTCAAGAACAAATTAATTTTCTCATGTTCATGTTTAATCTTTCTCTGAGTCGTGATTTTAAAAATCAAAAACCTACTTATTCTACCATACCAGTTTTCTAGCACATCACTTTTTTTTCAGGAAATTCTCTCACAATGCAAGTGCCAAGCAACTTTTTTCCTTTGAAACTGTCAACATTATAATTTGATCACCACAACTAGAAACCACATTAAAGCAAGATCTAGAGATCTAGCTTTCTTCTTCTCCTTCCTTGGATCCACGAATAACTTTTGTGTATTCTCACGGATTAAACATACAGTTCTACAGACTGTCTACCATTTGAGGATTCGTCTGCAACATATGAGAACTACATAACTTCTTGGAATTCACACTCAGGCAAGTTTTATTGCACTTTATTATAATATATTAATAAATACTCTCAGCAAAGAGATGATGCACAGCAATCAATACAGAAAAACAGAAAATTAGCAATGTTATGCACACCAAAAACTTTTTTTTTTTTTAATTGAAGACTAGAAAAAAATATGAAAAAGAGTCAAATTGATTCTAGTTCTCATTGTAAGTGATTACATGAATTCTTTTGCGACTACAATTTCACACACTCAGAAAACATTCTTATATGAAAGATGGATATCCAGAGCATTTGTAAAAGCTGAAACTTCTTTATACCATCCTTAATTATTCAAGAAACAAAACATAAAGCACTTTAAAAACTACTGACAAAAGTAAACATCCTTTCCGATTTCCGAAGACATGACGTGTAATATATCTATTGGCATTTGAAAAGCAGAAACCATGCAGATGTTGCAACAAGTTAAAGCAGAATGCTTAGAGACCCTTAACATTTCAGAAAACTAGGCTGGATTTCAGGTGATGTTATTGTATAATTAGGTATTAACAATGAAATCTCTCATGCATAAGTATATTAATTCACATATATAAAAGGTATCATTAAAAACAAAATAAATAAGAGACTAAGACAAATTTAGGAAACAAGAAGGAAAATAAATACATTCACCAAGCCAGGGAAACAACATGCATAGGTTACAACTTCACTAAGGTTACAAGGATGTCTTACCAACTATGATTACCAACAACACTAAAAGATTTGTTGACATTATCAGCACGACACCATAGAATAGGAGTTTGCAAAACCATTTGTCTAAGGTACTGATTATTTTGTGAACTCAGGATTTCAAATGATCCGGTTTGCTGGGCCAGATTAAATGGTTCTTGATACAGCTTGTAACCTACAATGTACAAAGAGTTGACTGAAGGTAACATTTCTACAAAGAACAAAGCCTTAATATCATCTTCAGATGACAATGGTAAATCACAAGCATAATCATAAATTTTGTTTGACATTGAATCAATTTTACATAAAATTCACTATTTAATTGCAACAGACTTTGAATATTCACAAATTTGCTATCTTTTAGCACACTTTTTTCACTCTCATATTCAATTTCATTGCCATACTGGTTTTAAGCAGTTATCAATGCAGTGGTGGATCCAAAAATAAATACTGTAACAAAATTAGAGGAAATTCCAATGAAAATGAGAGAGACATTTTATTACTCTGGTGGTAAGATTTGAAAAATTTGTGAGCAGTATCCCTGCATTAGCACAATGCTTATATAAGAGGAAAAGTATTTGAAAGGATAGAGGCAAAATTATTATCTTAAATTTAAAGATTTTTCATGTTTAGAATCAAATGTTTTCCAAGACTGCTTCCCATCCATAACAAATTCATCTCACAGCAACAGTGTTAAATAAGAATGCTCTCTTTTCTCCAATTAATTGGAGCTAACGCAAAATTTGTTCTTCTTCATGCAAAGCATCCATATTTGGAAGTATTGAAATACATGAATTTTTCACTTCTTTTCTTCAGTTTTTGGAAACATCAAAACGTCAAGGTCAAGTAGAGGTCTGTCCCCATTTTCTTTGCCACTTCCTTTAAAATTCTAGGTTTCCTTTCATAGCTGCATATACGCATTGCAATTCTGGCTCACAGATCTGCAAGCGCTCAAGAACAAAACTGTCCGAAAAATTTTTGTGGTGATTGAATGACCAAACGATGTGCTTTGCTTCAATATCACAATGTTTGTGTCATTAACAAGAACAAAAAATAGTAGTGGCAGGTGTAATGGCTTAAGTCAAGGGTCATCTCAGAGCTTAGAGCTGCACACATTTTGTGGAATAAGTGGTATATAATTGCTATTTATTATCATTATTATCTGCGGAAGCTATTCACATGACTTTTTCATCTTGGACAATCATAATATAAACTTTCCCTATAAAATGTTGTAAATATCCTTTTGTCACATTTCATGCCCCATATTCTTCTCCACTACCACCATCCTGCCTGTGCTCCCCTCTTCATTTTGAATTTTACAGTCTCTCTTCCTCTGGACAGGTAATTCTAAATACCATGATATGAACAAGATATTCTTGTTTTTTTAAAGACCAAACTGATTATAAAACGGCACAAGTTTGAAACTATAGAAAAAGGCAATTTAGCTGGTAAAAACAAGAATCAAAATAACAAGCCCACCCCATAAAGATGATACATTTAGATGAAGCAGTAGCTATTGTCTTATAAAATGAACGACAAGCAAATGAATATAATATGGCTTAACTGATAGGACAACCAAGCCCTCCTGAACCAGGATCTTATAGGATACCTAGGCTACCCTAAACCTATATTTTAGGACAATCATGCCTTCCTAAACAGACACGTTATAAGACAACCATACCCTCCTGAACTGCGATATTATGGTGCAGTTGTGAGACAAATTTTGATAAATACACAAAAAAGAAATAAATGTAAAACTAACTAATATCATGCATATTCTACCACATCAACTTGGTAGTTGTTTCAGGAAACTGAGTTACATTCCATTAATCTCTTTTAGATTTACGATGTATGTGTCAATCTCCCCCACAAAACTAACAAGAGGAGCAAGATACAGCCTCTCCCATAATAACAATAATGGTAAAAATTATTATTATCATAATTATTATTATTATTATTATCATCATCATTACTTTTACAAGAAGCCCTGCTTTGCACTAATGAGATGTGGTTAAAAATGGAAGAGAGACCAAGAAGTTGCACTGCTTCTTCACCATCATGTAAATTTCAGACCGCCACGCGTTTTGCCAAATGTGCAGACAGACCGCTTATTTGTTTGATCGGGAAACAAGCCCAGTACATCCCAAAGGGATGATCTCAGGGAGACAGACCGCTCAGTCACAATGTGTTTACCTTTAGCCTAGCCTAATACCTGATAAAGTTAAGGTAACTCCAAGGTGAATACTGTGGGATATGATTTGCAAGAAAATCCGACAAAATATTGAAAATAAGGAAAGTTTTTCTCCCTTATGAGTATAACCAATTCCACTAAGTTAATGATTTAATGAGTTTTAGTGTGTTCAGAGTTTTTTCAGTGTCTTCGTTAAGAAGCTTTAGTGAAAATATAAAACGTGCATTCTCTTCTCCTGTCTTTATAATAGGAGGATTATCATTATTAACATTAACATTATTATCACACAGTGCTAAACCCCAAGGTAAAAGACCAAAAGGGAGACCACGTAAAAAGTGGGAAGAGGATATAAAAGAGGCGC
>JAOWAY010195157.1:0-10196 GCA_028565895.1 Goniobranchus geometricus | reverse complement strand
AGAGAGAGAGAGAGAGAGAGAGAGAGAGAGAGAGAGAGAGAGAGAGAGAGAGAGAGAGAGAGCAATGTTTTAAAACATACAATGTATTATTTTGCAATTCAAGCAAAGCTAGAATGATGTCTTCGTTTGTGAGAGGGATCGTGGGACGCTTAAATGTACGAGTTACTTTGCTTTGTTGTACATTCCTTATAATTAAGAGTCGTATCCGAAAAGAGAAGCAGGTGGGCTTGTTATTATAGCTAACTCTTGTGATTTTCAATCTTACCAACTTTCAGATTCTGCCCGTAACAATATCTTGGTGTCAGCTACACGCCACCCAGTCCTTGAAGTCGATATTGGAGATGTTCCTTCAGTTGTCATAGAAACTGTGTCTGAGGATGGATCGTCGGTGAGTAGGCCCTATGTTTCTCTAGTATAGAGTTAAGTAGAAGAAGAAAAGTGAATTTGACAGAAAAGAAAAGTGAATGAGTTGACTTCAAAAAAGTTACTTTCTGCAACATTGTTAATGAATAAAGAAATGTGACAGTCACTTGACTTTTGCGTCCAAGTACATTATGCAGACCATTGCAGACAATTAAAATTGCATTACTTTTCACCTTCTCTTCTGTTTTAATGTCTCAAGATTCAAATCGAAGCGTGCAAAGACATTGAGTGCACTGAATCATTGGGATCTGACGCTGACAGCCTCACGGTCTCCAACCCTGGAGCGCATTCGGTTTTCGCCAAGCTGTCGTCTGCTTCCACTTCTGATGTCAAGGTGTCGATGAGCGTGGTGTGATCCAAATTGCTACAGCACACATTTAGGAGCCGCCACAAAGCACTGAATATTGAGAACGATTACCTAGTTCTTACTGTGATGCAAACATACGAATGTCGGGAAGAAGCATCTTGTAAGGATATTTAGCATAATTTCAACATTCAAATTCAAACTTGATATTAAGTTTTATTGAAGATTCTGATACTTTTGAAAATACCTGTGCACATTTGCCATTCATCAATTCTTTGGGAACATAAATTGGGATTAATTTGTTAGGAAAGGAGAAAAAATCACAACAACAATATAAATATCTTTAATGATATTATTACTCTACGATCCGATCTCACCACTTATTGCTTTGTTGCGAACTCTACAAGGACTTTGTCAAAAACCTTCGTATTGATATGAATGTATTTATTCTTGTAACTGCTGTAAGTATTCAGCTTCTAAGAGTAAACTTGAACTAGAAAGTGCCTCGTCCTTTTGTTTCACGTCTGTTTGTAATTCATCTTGTACATGCAATGTATAAAAATAAAAGCCATTCTCAATTGTTTTATATAAAACTGCCGAGTTTAACTTGATTCCTTCTCTTCATTTTTCAACGTGTTTGAGAGAACAATTTTTCTTTCTTCGTTCATTTTCTAATGTTATTTCTTTTTCTTTTTTTTTAACAAATAAAACCCAATTCATAGACGTAATCTCCATTTATCTGAAGGTGATTTTTTTGCTCATTGTCGGGCAATTTTCACATCTATAAGGTCATCTCATCAAATTTCAGCCTTTGGTCCCTCTTCGGATACTTGAAAGAGGGCATTTATATAGGGCACGTTCCATGGCCTAACCATGCTCCCAGCACTCTACAATTACCTTTTATTACCTGACCAACGGCAACACAGAACATTTGGAACAAGGCCTGAAGCAGGTTAGGCACGAATACAGTTTGTCGGGGTTTTTTTTTTTTCAGACAAAGGAAGCCCCATCTTACTGGCCATTTCCTCATTCACATCTGATTTGAGGGTTATTATTTGGTTATTTTGTGGGTTTGACGTCACTTTTCAACATCATACATTATATTAGCGACAGTGCTATTTAGACATGTTTCTGTGCTGCCACACATGAGGCATAAGGTTTAGCACAACTCGAATGACTCACCACGTCACAGTATATTGACACCGGGTCGACCAGTCTTAGTACTGTTCTCATAATGCTGCGCCAAGCCAGACAGTTACTAAAATGCCAATTTCAAAGTCTTAGATGTGACTCGGCCGGGGATGGAACCCAAGACCTCCCGCTTCCTAGGCGGACGCTCTACCACTAGGTCATCAGATCGGTTGAGGAAAGTGAATGAAAATGTCTTAACTAAGGACAAAACGTCTGTAATTTGGTGCACTAGCGAGGTTTGAATCCATACGGTCGTGCATGCTTGCACTGACCATGTTGAATGCCTCGTGACTCTTGACTCCTACTGAGATGTGATCACTTTAAACTTATGTGGTGGCTTCCGCTTGAAATTCAAAAAGGAAAGGAGTGGAGGTATTCGAGTGAAGATCAAATATACAATGTAAAGAAAGCTACAGCAGAGGGTATACAAGAACAGTTTGAAAGACAAACAACACAGACATATAAACATAAACTATTATTGGGAAAAAAACAACAACTCAGGGACACAGAGATCAACACTGCACTATGTTATATTTGCATAATAAGAAGTAAACATGAATAATTTGTTTGCAAACAACCTGATAGAGGGGTGGATACCTAGATGGTAAACAAACAAAAATATATAATTTGTGAAATCAATTGTATTTCGTGGTGCACATAAAAAGAGGGCTGGTAAAATTTAAAGAAAATTAATGAGACTTGTGAAATTCCAGGGCTAACTGTCTAGGGAATAAAAGGTTTACCGAAGAATGCGCTACTCTTCGAAAGGTTTAGTGGATTCTTAGAAATAAGACCTCAAATGACACTATCTATCATAACACTTAGGGAACTACCTGTGAGGGTATCCCTGATAAAGTTTTTCTTCTTTTTGTTTTGCATATTATAATCTAAGTTAAGATTGGTGCTTCATTTCCATTAGGGATAAAGCATATTTTTCAGTATTCATGTCTATAAAAACAAATTTGAAAAGCCCTACCATATATACTTTAATGGAAAGACATGAAGAAATACCATGTGCTTCAGCCCATCCTTAAACTGTTTTTTTTTTTTCAATTTCAAAATCATTACACTTGCTGACTTTTGACACACACCAATTTATTTTTCACACATATTTCAATTGCAGTTATGGTTTTTCATTGATGTTTCTCATAAACAGGATATTCTCCTAGCATTCAAAGTGGAGATTTTTCTTTTCCTGTGAAATTATCACAAAAAAGTCAATGTTTAAAGAATTCAAATAGAATTTGTTTCGCTTCTATCAAAATTTACATCTCCCTTTGCCCTTCACCATACTAGAAAAATTGTATGAGGCCCTTGAAATATGGCTACTGTATCCAAATCCTAATCGAATAAATCGCACACGAAATTAATCACATACAATCCCCCTTCAGACCTAATAGGACACCATTAATTCTATTTTTAAAAATCTGCAATGTCTTACATTAGTAGAGGAGATTGACATAAAAGTCAAAGTGTTCCAAATAGAAATGAATAAACTCATTTCCATACAACCAAATTAAGTTCAAATTCATCCAAATGGCAATCAAGCTACCAAACTTAGAATGCTCTGAAAGTTGGCCACAAACATCAAACATCCCACCAATAGATAGCAGGTGAAGGACTACAACTTGTCCAAATTTGTCCCACATTGCAAATGCCAACAATTATAAATTATGCTTCTTTCCTCACAAAGTTCAATGCCTTGTATCACCTGCAACCAGAGGCTAGTGAGCATAAAAGACACCCACTTAGAAATCAGCCCTAAAATGATACTTGAAATATGACGATATAGGGTTTTTCTGCTACCGTGAGATTGCTGGGTACAGAAAAATGTATCATTTGCAGATAGGCCCAGAGCCTTTTTCCCCAATAATATTTTGAATACAGAACATTGAATTTGAACTGGCAATCCATCAGCTTCCAGACATAATGGCTATTACATTTATTTTCCCCAAACATAAGGTTAAAACCAAAATTTTCTTCACAATCAGATGCCGTGATAGCTTAGATGTATGTAAGTAAGAATAAAATGCTGACGAACAACCAATAGCATGAAATACAAAAACACGAAAGAATTTTCACCTTTGCTAGTTCTTCTTCTTCTTTATTATATATACAAAGGATGACTGATTCACGTTGACTGAGTATTACTGCAAATGCAGATACTTGATTGAAATCACTTTTTTGTTCCACCTTGGTGACTATAGAGCCATTTTTTTACGTTGTCCAAGCAACTGGTGCATGTGATAGAGAGTGGCATCTTTTCCATGTTATAGTGTATGGGAAAAATGAAAGTGGCTCTTGGCGATGGATGCCGGACACTGATATTAAAGTTCAGTTATAATCAGACAGTAGGTACAAAGAAGAAGAAGACTATTTTGGAATTGGGAGAGAATTTTTATTCACAACACAAATGACAATTTCCACGAAAGCTCACCGACTGATTGTCACAGGCTTTAATTTTCCATGAAAACTCACCTATAATCATCCTCAGCTCAAGGCGAAAGAATTTCATTAAACAGTTAGCTTTAATTACCTTCAGCTTGGACAAGGGGAAGGATAGTAAGTTGTAATATCTTTATGTGAAGACACATGGATCAAACCATTTTGTTGCACAAAAAATGTCACTGTAAGATCAGTGTGTCATAAATGAAGAGGTACACATTAACTGTAAATCGGCTTAAAAACTTGACATTAATGCATATAAAATTCAAGTTTCCCTTAATAACGTGAAATGTCTGCAAACAAAATCTTTAAGCATCTCTTTCTCAATACACATTGAATTTTGCAGTGAATTTACTTTACATTATTCTATCTATATAGAGATCAGTTTGTGAAATATAAATGGATTTTGGCAAGAAATAAAATATGATAATTATCAAAGTGACATTTGTCTTAAGACATCTTTGGTTTAAGAAAAAATGTAATATGTGATATAAAAAAAAGTTTTAAGATACCTTGATCACGAAATATGCAAAAAATACTCAACAAGTGAACAACAGTGATATGCATAGTCATAAGAAAAAGAGGAACTTCCGAATCATCAACTAACTGCTTCAATGGATCTTTATGAAAATCTAACAGTTAATTAAATGTAAATTATATTAGGAAGAATTGAAATACAGTGTTTAATACAGCAGAAAAACAATTCCTTTGGGTAAATTACTGGTATCACTCCAAATATGGCTTAAACCAAATTGTTTTGAAGTTGAAAACAAGTTTGCATGCGTATTTAATTATCTTATCATACGAAATAAATTTGAACTTACAAAGATCTTAGAACTCTGCCTGATGGCATATTTTACTGGCACAGGCAATCCAACATGAACATTAATGGTTAAATTCTATTGACTGCAATTTGACAGCTATCTGACAAGTTTTAAAATTGAATTTTCAGAAAATCAGACATTTAGCATATTTATCAACACTTAGTCTTTAATTCAAGACTTAAGGGGAAAACTCAAGATCAAAAGACCATCACTTACTCAGCTAATGTATTTATTGGTCATTTTCATATTGTTTCAATATCCCTCAATTTCTAATAAGCATGTCTCATTCTAGATTTATTGTAATATTAAAAAAAAAAATAAAGGTGTTACTGAATAATGTATACTGATGCAAAGTTGAGTAATTTTTCTATTAGTGTCAACATAATTGACAGGTTAACCTGCAAATTAAAAGGATGCATGAAATGACAAAACCAGGAGAATTGAGGCATTATTCAGTTATTAGGAAACATCGACTATAAAATGAGACATGATCAGGATGGTTGTTAATTATACAGTGTGTGCGAGTAGAGCAAACACTTGTTATCATTGGTGGAAAAAATAATGAGTTCCCAATATAATAGAAATCATATCAGATAATAGGTGTACATAATAATATGCTATGTGGGTATGTTGATAAAATTACAAGCATCTGATTCAACTTGACAAGAAGTGCCAGGTACAAATTACTGCGAAGCACATTAAGAATAATTCTTTCCTTTCCACTACCTCTCTTGTTAAATCTAAAATTTGCAAAATCAATTGGCCATTGAGACTGTTATCATGAGACAACCTAATTGTATGGGTTTCAATCAGTCCTTGCTGGGTTTTTTCATGCATGGGGCGCCCACCAGATATGGGGTTTAGCTGGTTTGTCAGTCCTGAACCAAATGGCAACTGGAGACAAGGGGAGGCTGTGTGGATAGGTGGTGCTGTTGCCTTGAACTGACCACATAACCCTATGACTTCTCAGTCTGGCAAAAGAAGGGTGCCAAATGAAAAACTCTTCAAACCAGGTAGATAGAGCTTGACAGCCTGGAAGGGCAGTCTATCTGGGAGAAGGTAAACTCTGATTTCAAGACTGGACTCATAAAGCTTAGGGAAAGCAACCAGTCTAGGGGTGAATCTCCAAATTCAATCCTGTCCCTCCAAGGCTGAGGGTTAGGCAGAAGGCCAACAACCTCCTCCTTTTAAAAAATATAAGAGTTACAGAAACTATGGACATCAATCAAGAACAGAATTAGGGAAGAGTAGCAAGGACCTCCAATTTTGCTGAAATGAAGACATTGAGCCAAAAGCCTACAGGAAACCCAACGTCTGACTAGGTCCTTAGCAATCCCAAGACAACACTCAACATCTGATTTTGGAATGTGAGAAGCATTTACGGAGAAGCAGGAGCACAGATTGCAAAAGAGATGGAAAGATATCGACTGGATAAACTTGGAATCAGTGAAAGTAGATGGAATGGGACAGGAAGGATGAAGATGACATCAGGACAAGCAATGATTTATAGCGGAAATGGGCAGAAAAGTCACTCATAGAATGGATCCCTGTCAACAAGAGAATCATATCAACTAGATTCTATTCTTAATACAGGAAAGTGTCCATCATTCAAGTATATGCACCCCATAATGAGAAAGAGGATGAAGAGAAAGAACAATCTTACCAAGAATGCAGGAAACAGTCAATGCATGCCACCCGAATGACATTAAAATTATTATGGGAGACCTAAATGCCAAAGTTGGAAATCATAATACAGCAAGATATCAGCAAGACTGATACAAACAGCAATCATAACTTGGTAACAACCAAAATTAAACTGTGCATCAGTTTATACAGAAATAATAAGAAGACCAAGCCAAGACTAAATGTAGAACGCCTGTAAGATAACGAGACAAGGAGGAAGTATTGTGAACTAGTTGAGATCAGAATGACAGAGACCAAGAATGAGAGCAAAAACATGGAAGAAATATGGAAACAACAAGAAGATGCTTATGTCAGATCAGCAGAAGAAGTAATCGGCTTCAGGAAAAGGAAAAGCCAGTGCACAGACGCAGCAGCTTTCAAACATCTGGAAGGCCAGAAATGTTAATAAGAACACAAAAGCCTCCCTGTTCAAAAGCCTTGTCTCGTCTGTACTCCTCTATGGATGTGAGACCTGGAAACTGACCAAATGCGAGGAAAAAAGACTCAACACCTTCCAAAACAAATGGATATGGAGGATTTCAAAATTAGATGGCACCAACATGTATCAAACAGTAAAGTACTAGAGATGGCAAGGACAGAAGAAATAAGTCAGGAAATCAGAAAAAGAAGATGGAAGTGGATAGGTCACATACTCAGAAGGAAAGTGCTGATGTTGTGGCATTGGGTTGAACACCAGAAGGCAAGAGAAAATATGGTATACCAAAGACCACATGGAGAAGAATGGTTGAGGTTGAAAGAAAAGCAGCTGGATGGAACACTTGGCCATCAGCTCGACATGCAGCTGCTGAACGAGACAGATGGCAAAGTGATGCCCAAGCCTTGTATGCCTTATGGCATGGAGAGATTTAAGGTTAAGGTAAAGTAATCAGTCCTTGAGGCTCTTATTTCATTTCATATATATAGTAATAATATAAAACCTTGAGGAAAGAATGTAAATGATCTGATTTTCCAGCCATAATATCAAAGGCCTTGCCGGATGCCTCTTGTACAGAGACCAATCTGCCTAAGATATTACTTTTGTTGAAATGCACACATTTTTCTCTTTCCTTGCTTTGCAAGTCAGTTTCTCAAAGTTTACTTTATTAACTTCAGTCTCTAAACCAACTCTCCATGTATAGAAAGGCATTTAAAGTCCTCTTTTACAGCAGGTCAAGGCATTCATGGCATTATTTGATAGTTAGATACCGCACCTAAAACAACAAGTTTACTATGTATACAATGCTTAGTGAATATACATTGTTATAATGTATACACTTGGGATAAAACGGTACTGTGCACATCTTGATTCTCATTAAATGGGTAAACACTTGCCAGTGCAACAGTTTGTCATAAATTATCATTTAAATATGATTTTAAAATTCGGAAAAATGAAAAATTGTTCCCTTTTACTTACACATATCTCAACACTGAAAATGGAATGTCTATGAGTACATTTAACACAACAAGGCGAGAAAGTATTTAAAATGGGAGAAGGGCATATGGCCAGTCTGAATCATTTTGTGTTGAAAATGTAATACAATGCTCTCCAGCTAACATCCCACTCTTCTTTATAATCTATATCCCTTATCAGGACAAGGCCTCTCCAAAATCAAGATGATTCGGCCAGGTCCGTAGTGAATCTCAAATACATCTGCAACCATCCTTTTCACATTTTCGTCATGATGCTTTGCATTATACTGGATACAATAGCAGTAGTATGTCATTATGAAGCAATGGAAATTATAAAGAAAATAGAACTGTGTGCTGGTCTGAATATCTGAATTTGTAAAACTGGCACGTGATGCTTTGCAACCATGGCTGTAATTTGTGATTGCCAAGCTGTAAAACTAGCTTGTCATCTTCACTCATGAAATAAACTCAAACAGTCAGTCCCCCATATGCCTGCTAGCAAGTCATTTGTGAATTCTTGTACCAAGCAAAGGTAGGCTAAGGCGGTCGACCTATCAAAATGAATGTATTATTCATTCCCCATTCAAGACAATGATACTTTCCTATGCCCTGAGGCAACTTTACATGTGGAGATAAGTGATGCAATAACCTCCATTGACTGTTACCCCTGTCTAAAACACAATATCCAAAGGGAAACCCACACATCAATGTCCCAAGGTGTTGTACAATGAACAGATAGATGCCCTTCTGATTATTTGGGCAGGCTAACTTTTATTCCAAATCTGGGGGTAAGATAAATTTGCCTTGACTGAAAGACTTATTGAGTATTCAATCTAGTTAGAATTATTTTAAGTAAATGTGTAATCCCAACAAATAGACAATTTCTATTACATTTTTTTTGTTTTCAATATTTAGAGCTGCAATACTTTTCATTCACCATTCAATAGCATTGCATCATCAATTTCGCCCTCTTCTTTCACATACACAATATAACGCTAGAAGAATGGCAAACTATTTCCATGTCAGGAAGAAGTTACATCTCATGCTTGAAAGTACATGTGTATTAGAAACATATTTTCAGACCACTTGTAGTACAATTTGAAACAGAAAGCAACGTACTATGAATGATATGTATTTTATGGAAAAATGATATGTTTGTATTTAATATAAATGTTTGTGAAATGGGCAGGAAAATAAAACATTTGCATTTTGATTCCACTCATGAGGAAGACATGGAATCATCTGAAAATGTTTAATATGGCATGATACAAAGGGTAACAACATTCCCGTCATTTTCAGTCTCAGTGAGAGTGAGTCTTGATAGCAACATGGACATCATGGAGCAGCTGGTGATAGAGATCATGAAGATGGATCATCATCAAACAACTTAAATAAATCAAAATTATACAAAGTATTTGCAGACATTTCATAAGAGGTGATTACGTTGTTCCATACATCTTGGCACAGTGGAAGCAGACAAGAATAAGAAATGGTGAAAAAAAGGATAAAGGAGTATAACATACACAAATCTTCAGCACAAATAATTATTTTTAGTTTTAAGAATCAGCTCTTCATTTTCCACACACCTCTCCTAACACATAAAAAACACATACACACAAAAGACAGCCAAGAATAGATATTTTAAAATAAGAATAAATTAAATTCACCATACCAAAAATTCATATGCACAAGAGAAATGTAATTGAACAAAAGACAAACTCATTTGTAAGTACTTGATGACTTAAAGGCTTCAGAATTGTCAAGATTTTAAACAGTGAGATTTATGATGCAGAGGGCATGCTATTAGAATGATAATAAAACTATATATATACTTTCTATGTTATTGGTCAAGAATGGTCAAAATGACACTTTCCGGCTTGGGGGGGGGGGGGGGGGGGGGGGGGGGGGGGGGGGGG
>JAOWAY010195046.1:0-10196 GCA_028565895.1 Goniobranchus geometricus | reverse complement strand
GCGCTCAATCCCAAATAATAGGTTTTTAACTAATACATCAAATAGTGGACAAATTATAATAACTTTTTAATTTCAAAATTAAACATAAACCTCATTGATTCAAAGATAAAAATCGGAGTGAAATATCCTTAATGACATGTTTATCAAAAACCATGCAAAGTAAAGAGCGCTTAAATGGGAGAAAAGATTTATCAATTTTATTTCACAGATAGTGTAAGTCCCAAATAACCACTCTTATTAAAGATTTTACAACTCCATGTCTATACTTTAATTTCTTAAAATTCTTTTCTTTACATGTTCTAGTGCTCAGCAGCAGCTGTGTTTTAATCGACCTATTAAGCAAAGGTTTCAGTTGAGTTATTCTTAATAGACATGACATTTAATGACTGAAGATACTTTCACATCTTGATGGATAAACCAGAAATAGTGTATCACAAAGTGACTTATTCTTCTGATGCATCAGTATACTCATCAATCAACGTTAAGCAAAAAATATCTGAAGAGGATCTGAAATGAATATGACTGCCCTTTACACTTTACCCTCTATGTTATAGATTTGAAAGACATAATATTAAATCTTAGATTTAGATGCTACTAATGGCAGTGCGATTGAAGATTATGGTCAAGAAGCAAGTGATATCAACTGAAATGCAAAATACTGTGTCACAAGTTTGAACTAAAAAGCACATTCCAATGACCTGCACAAGCACTGAATACCTGGGTAAGCCAAATTAGGATTATATTCTGCCACATGATTTGTGATAGTTACTCAATGTTGAGAAAAAGTCAAAGCAGACACTATATTTAAAAAGAAAATAAGAATAATAGTACATTACTTTGAACTAAAACAACTAGATCTGGACGTCAGACAGAGAGAAGAAGTGAAGGGCTGCTTTTGACGGAAATGGCCAAGGCCATTGTGAGCCCTGAGCAGATTAAGATCGGCTTAACTGTCAATCATTGTACTGGCTAATGAAATCTGCTTTGACCAACGCGCAATGAAATCAACTAAACAAGCAATGCTGCTCTATTCAATATGCATTTCGTGGGCAAGTCTGGACTGGTGGCATCACTTACCCGTTTTCTATGATTTTCATATGAATGGTTTGATGTGCTGGACAGTGATGATTGCTTTCTTTTGTTTAGACAGTGAGATGCCACCATCGTTTTGCACTGGCCAGCACTTGTTAACTTAGAGGACGAATTAATCACTGGCCATTAAGATTCCTCATTATTTGGCATGTCTGAAAAAAGCCACATCTATCAGTGGGTAGGGGTCTCGACAGGTGTCATCGCTTACCTGTTGTCTGTATGTATGGTTTGAGGTGTGAGAGGGTGACAAGTCTTTTGTTAACGATTACTAGGTTGGCAATATGCATTCCCCTTTTTCGCCATGTCTGAAAAGAGCCTCATGCTCTCGATCCTTCAAAAAAAAAAAACAACATGTGTTATAATTCAACACATCTCCAAAAATGTGCTTGTTACACAAAGTAATGTGGATAATGTAGATGTAAGAGGAGTTACTTACTTTTAATGAGAAAATTCTATATCCGATAGGAAAATGGGTGATATGCAGATGAGGATGTGAAGTAGAAACCACTGTACTTCTTACTTTTCAAAATACATGACATGAAAAAGGTACTGCCAATGTTAGAAATAAGAGAGTATCCCCTGTACCATGAATGGCATTGATCCATCTATGTAGAAAATTTCTCTTTCGAAAGGAATAGACTGACAGGGATGCAGTGCTACATGAATAATTTTTTACACTACAATGACTTCATAATATGTAACCTAAATGGTTAAATGAATTAATCATGCATTGCACAGTGCAAGTCTTTTCATGGTAGCCAATCAAGATTGTGTCTGTTAAATGTGTGAGAGTGTGGCTTATTTACAAGTGTTAACAACATAGTGGCTTGTGGAGTGTATTGGCTTTCGACTACTACATTGGCTTAAGCTCTTTAACAACTAAAAGTGTAGATTTTCTAAAATCCAACTTTTTTTCCAGCTTAGAGTTGATCTACATAAGTATTTTCTTGAATGTAGAGTAAAAAATTCTTTTCAAAAATTTTTCAAGTATTTATTTCCAAGAAATTAAAAATGTGCCCAAACCCTCATTGATTGGAATGATGAGAATAAGAATATTTTGGGGAATTGATTGGTGTGCTTAGAATATCTATACTTATCACTATTTTCCTGTTGTCAATTATTATTATTGGCATTAATATTAGTATTATTACATTTTACTATATCAAATTTCTTATTTGAGAAAAGTTGTGGATTTAATTAGTTTGCTTTGATTCATTTCAGGTTAGTTTCATTTATATTTATATACAATAATACCTGCCTTATCAGAATTTGGAAAGCCTAGTGGAATGGGATGAAATTTCAGGGTTTCGAAGTGTTTCATTATGATCTATATCCCTAAATGGGACAAGGCAAATGGCAAATCAGTACAGTTTTGCCAAGTCATTGATTATCCTTTACATCTTTCACTTTTGTTGTCCTTATTTTGGATACAACAGTCTGTTCTTTTGAGGCAATACGACAACCAATGAAAAGACCTACATGTAGATGTCTTCACCTAAATACTAAAAAGACTTTAAAATGCTGCAACCATGGACAGTATTTGTGGCTGCCATGCTGGTCAAACCGAGACAGTCATCTGCACTCATTGAGCATATTTACCAGATGTAAAAACAAGTTTGCCAGATCCCTGATTTCAGGTCATTTGAGAATTCTTCATGGTGAAACTATGCTAGTCAAAGATTTCCGACAGATGAATACAAAATCATGTACTTATTGTGTCATTCATGACAATGACACTGTCTCACAACCGGCCTTCATCCTGTGACATGATAGGCTAAATGAATAAATGTAAATGAGATTTTGTGGACTCATCCTATGTTTGAAATCACAGAACAGATAAGACTGGTAAAAAATAAATGTACCAATTCATGTAATAATGTATCATAGTCTTTCATTATATACTAATTTCTTCATAAAATTAAAAAACAGAGACAATAATCTATTCATGCCTTCTTTCTTCACTTCATTCCATCAAATCATATCCTGAGTTACTTATGCGATGACAACACATGCATTAGAAAGACAGAGAAAAAAAAAGAAATCACTTTTTATATCCTATTCAAGTTAATTATACCTCAGACTGATTGTGGTTAGCATAAATATTTCAAGGAAGCATGTTATACATCACAACACATGTTTAAACAAATCTTTTCCTGTAAGGTGCAATACAATTTTGCCAATCAGAAATCTTTACCTTCAAATCATGACAAATTCTCAGGCTGATTAATTCATCTCACTCATTGGGGAAAGGTCTCAGGGCAATCAGGATGAATTGGCAAAAGTTTGATCATGCCTTTTTCGCAACCATTTCTTTTCTCTTAACTTCCTCTAACATCTTGTCACTAATAAAAGTAAATAAGGCAGACATCTGGCCATACATGTTGTTAATCATGTATGTCCAAATCTCAAAGCTTGACTGAATGTGATGACCTCTGCTGTATCTCCGAACTTGACCATTACAGAAACTCTCTGAATAAATCTGAGAGGTCAATGTAGTATATAGTGCCTTGCAGGCAGACGTGTTTTCTTGATAACTTGAATTTTTAATTTTTCTACTGGATACATGTTATATTCATTTCAAGATTTTATACTGTTATATAGTTTATAAAATTGTGCATCTAATCAAATAACTTTTATTCGTTTTTCTAAGAAACATTTTAACAAATTTACAAAATGTCATGATGGAGTCCCAGCTCTCTATTATTTTATCAGTCACAACCACAAAATTTACCCAACAATCTGAAATATATGTTGGTGAAAATGAAAGTACAAAGATGTGGCTGATGGCTGTGAAGACAAAGTAAACAAAGATGAAAGACATGAGCCACAGCCCCAAATTAAAACGTGCAACAACCAGCTCAAAACATTATCACTTAATTTCCAAAGTATTATGAGACAACAGAAGAATTGACCACTATATTGGAAACAATCAAACCAGACATAGGTTTGGGTACAGAGACATGGCCCCATGATGCAGTTTCAAACACTGAATTTCATACCAGAGAGACAGAAAGGCAGAAGAGGAGGAGTGTTTATATTGGTCAGAAGATGATCAAACGTGCTCTGATAGGTATAGGCCGAGACCACAAATCAGTTTATTGTAGAATTGGCGGCCACAAAGGACCCATCATTGTTACTGGTCTAATTTATTGACCTCCTGAATCCTCGATGGAAGAAAACAAAAGCATCAATGACAATCTAAGAACTCAAAAATAAATTTAAAAAATATTAAATATTGATTGGGGTGACTTCAATGTTCTAGATGTAAACTGAACTGAAAATGAAAGTGAGGGAAAGCCGAATCCGAGTTGGTTGAATGAAATGTTTTCGGATACATTCAACAAAGTGGGCCTTCAGCAAATGAACCTCAACCTGCTTGACCTCAACTTCACAATCGAGCAAGACTTAGTGAAACAATGCACAGCAATCCCCGGTTTAGGAGATTAACGAAGCACCTCAAACTAAATAAGGACAAAACCAGAAACTCAACCTTTAATTTCGTGATTCCCCATCTGGAACGAGGGTCCATTTGTCCTCATTCTTTCTTTCTTCTGTCAGGCTTTGGAATTCCCCGTCAACTTTAGCTAAGCAAGCTTTTTCTACTGAGGACTTCAAAAGATCACTTTTTTCTTCTAAACTGTGCATGCATGCAAATGTCAAGGATTTGTGGGAAACAAGCCATATAATTGTAACGTTGAAGCTTTGGCCTTAATGGAAGAAGAAGTTCAGAGTGGAGGATGTTGGAGACTTCCTTATATGACAGAATGACAACTACTGTGTCAGTTATAATGGTGATGATTGTGTTATTGCATCAATCCAATCTTGGCCATTTTTCGTTAATCATGAATCATAATAAGCGTAGGAAGACTGAAAGAAAGGCTGATTTTCAATCAAAATAGACCAAAGTCTAGTTTTGTATATTTACAAAAATGTAACTGACATTGTGGAATAACTTTAGTACACCATGGAAGGAGAAGGACACTCATATGTCTGGCTTTTTAGGAAACCAAGTTAATCTGAGCATTACCTCATTTCCTGATAGGCAAAGTTGTATGCTATTTCAAATTATGAGCATATGAGTATGCGATAAATATTATATGCAAGTATTAATTTTCATGCTATGTATCTTTATAAGGGGGATACTAATGATTTCTTGATAAGATAAAGTGAGATAAAATTGAAAGCACATAAGTACGGCAGAAATTTCAGGCATTTTCAGATAATAATTGGTCTGCATATAATGGTTAAATACATTCTGTTCTATGCACCCAACTTCTTGTGTAGCTGTATCCTGACAATATATTGGAAGAGTCAGTTGTAGAATAATTTCAATGCTCAGCTTACCAATATGACAGTCTTTTTCTGAAGCTTACTATTAATGTTGAATTGGTATTTATTCATCAAGAAGATTTTGTCGATGATTATACGGATGAAGAAGCAGAGTCTTTAAAGCTTCATGAAACTAAAATTCTACAGTGAGAGTATTATGTCACTTGTGATCCAGTGGTGGTTTACAAGAACTTGCAAATTCATTAAACTTCAGCAAAATTGGTATTTCTTGTGTCGAAGATAAAATAAAGTTTAAATTTCAAAATTTTATTTTGTCAGAAATTAAATGGGAGATTGGGAAAACTTATAAAGAAGACTGATTCATTTTCAGATTTTTGAAAAACCCCCCACAAAAAGTGGAGCTGGTTTGTCTCCAACTTATAAATATCAAACTGAATGCATTTCAGGCAATTTTGTACATAAAAGAGCTAAAAGTGTCATAGAGTTTGCAGAAATAAATCTTTCCTCCAGAAGGTTTATAAGTTACATGTGTTAAAGATGAGAATATTTATTAATAACCAACAAATTTCTTTGTCTTAAACAAAGGACTTTAGTAATTAATAATATGAGTGAAGATTCTTTGACAAATGGCTTTCATGTATAAATGCAAAAATCAGAGGGAAAAAAGAAAAGTTATTTTAGCTTTGAGCAAAAAGATTTTTGTGTGCGTTACATTTTGGAAAATTACTTATCTCCTTTAAAGAAAAATTAAAAAGCATTTTAAAAGCAAGAGCAGAAGAACGAAGAAGCAACATGAATCAAATTTCTAAGGCTATCTGTCTACAAAAATGTACCAGTTTATCAAAGTTGGAGGGATGCATAAAGCAGAAGCTTATAGAAATTATACTGTCTGAAACTTTATATGTAATGAAGTGCAAAACCTATTGCAGTCAAAAGTTCAAAGATCAGTGGACAGAAAAAGAGAAAAGCCAGTGATTGTATCCCACATCAAGCAGGAAAAAAATTAAAATATATTCATATTTTGTGATGAAAAAGAAAGGTTTTACTGTGAACATTACCGCTTGTATGCTGCAAAATCATTCCTCATACTAGCTTTCATATTTTTTAATTCATCCAGTTCTGCAAACATGTTGATCAGTTTTCCAAGGGTCAATAGGTATGCCTCAGAAACAAATTCGACCTTTTGTTCCTTATGGCATAATTTTGCAGCTTCAGTGCAAAAGAGGTTTATGGCTCTTTCCTGCATACACACATATAAATTAAATCAAATTTGACTAGATATAAATTTCACATTTCTTGTCAAAACAAATTGCAGATAACATGCTATGCAAAAGGCAGTTTCTTTTAAAAGCTGCTCACTCACATTCTTATTCTTGTTCCAAAAATTATGCTTTAAAAAATGAAAAAAAAGGGCACAAAAAAAAAACAACTGAAAAGATACTTTAAACACAAAATATCCTTGATCTGCACAATTCTTACATCTGACATTGCAATTAATAACATATCACAAATATGATCTTTATCAGAAAGAAGACTAGTACCCACGGTTTCTTTCTCAACAAGTAACAATGACTGGACTGATACATAATGTTGAACTGATTTTAATCAATTTCACTTTCTTTTCATACAACTTCTAGCTGATAGGATAAAATGGGATCCAAGGAATGCCTTTTCTCCGGAGATTGAATGTCTAGACAATTACAAAATCCCAATAAAAGGCAGTGATGAACACAAACCAAAATTTCCGATCTCTTTGGATATAAATTAGAGTAAATATTCTGAACCATGGATATCCTCACTTAATAGACAAATGGAAGAAAATTTGTTAGTTATATAGGATGTGGTTGAAACATCCATCTTTCATTCTTTTCCTACAATCTATTCCAAAGAATCAATTCATGAACAATCTATTTCCTGTCTAAAGACAGTACAAGTATTGCTATTGATATAAATGCATGACAAGATATAGCTCTGCACTCTTTACATAAGAAAAAATAATGGTTAACTCTCTCATCACTGAGTACTTTTTAAGAAGATGGAAGGAATTCCTTAAGAAGATGGAAGGAATTCTTTTCCTTGCGCATTTAATCCCTGTTTACAAGAGATGTTTAAAATTGATAACGAGTAATGAATGCAACAAAAAAGAAAAAGGAGGATGCATCATTGATGAAGATCTTTTAATGAATCAAACTTGCAGACACATAATAAATATTATATTGAAATAAAATATTGGTTGAGTTATTAAAGCTAACAGGGAAAAATAGGCCTATGAATATCAATTCATAGTTTTTTTCACTCTGCCATTTGTGGAGGTTCAAGTTCATTTTGGGTACTTTGAACTCTAAAACCTATGGTTTTTCCTTGATTTTGACTTTTCAATCATGTACAAAAGTGAGTGAATTCAAAGATATGGCAAAAAGAGAATGATATAGGGTACAGCCCATATGCTCCCTTGGTTCATGACTTCAAAGTTAAATGAAAATTAATATGAAAAAAATGACTTAGGCATATGTGCAGATGAGTGTGCACAATTAATACAAGCAGGACAGTCTATGAACATAATATTCAAACCAACATACAACACTTCATGTATCAATGTGGATGATTGTGGTGGACAGTGATATAGATTTCACTCCGAATTTAAAGTATTACCTGAAAATACATGAAGTCCATAAGCCTCTTGACACCAGGTTCCAAGATTTCCACAACTGCCTCATATGTGTCTTTCCTTTTATTATCCTCAATAATCTATGAAATAAAATGAAGGAGAAAAGATGACATACTAACAAGACATGATGAAAAGCCATCATAAGAAAAAAAGAAGTTTTGATACAATCAAATATAAATTTTCAATCAAAGTATATTTATTAGCACATCTCATTGATTAAACAAGACTCAAAAAAACCCAAACTCGCTGAGAGAAAAATATCTCCAGCCTAAATAGTACATATTGATTCTTATTCTCCTTCATATAATATACATGGATTTAGCTTGACTATCTCAATGTGGCTGTCAGTGTGTGTGTTTAGTTGAAACTATAGCGATTTTTAAAATTGTCAAAGTTGCTGCTTTATTGGACCTAGTGGCCTTTTGTTCCATAATCTTATCGTGTGTGGAAAAAAATAAATTTGACAGTATGTCAATGCTGGCTGCTGATAGGGTGTGAATTTGACAGACTTAATGCTTGGATTAATATGGTAATGGTCTGATTACATATTAATGGATTAATTTTATCTTTATAAAATGAGACTGTATTCCTGCTCTGCTCTTCTAATGATATCCATCCATGTATTTTGAAATGATTTGATGACGTCCTAGCAGGTGGGAAAGTTTCATTGTTGATTACAAACCATACAGCATTCTTCTGTACTGTTTATAGTTCATGATTTAATCATTTTTTATATTGTGTATTAAAAGAACTTCAGATTTTAAAATTCAAATTTGTCTTTTTACAGACAGCTCTGTTTTCAATTGGAGTTTTCAATTAATTGTCACTGAATATCAGATCAGATTTCCTGTATGCCTCTCTACTCTGATACTACCAGCTTCCATATTTCCCTTTCAATTCCCTCTATAACAGTGGTTTATTTTATCTCAATAGTTTACTATTAGACATTATACTGATTCTCATACACTAAAGAGGAAGATTGAATGGTTATTCTTCATTAGTAGTCATAAGTTAATTCTTTAAAACATGTGTTATGTAAAGAATTTGACCTATTTATTCCTGTCCTCATATACTTACTTGTGGAACAGCACGGGAGCAGCATCGCCATGTATACAATAAAACTGCAAATTCTTTTCCTTCTTCAAGCAGTAAATTCTGAAGCAAAAATTAAGAAATATAATATATACTGGGTACAACATATTAATTTTATAATATTTTGTTTAAAAAGACTATCTTCTTTAAAATCAACTTTAGAAGCACAAATCTCAACAAGCTTTATTTTGAAAAGCACATTTCATAATATCTAAATTTTAAAATTATACATAAAAATTGTTTGCTTGAATTTCCCTTTAGGAATCGTACATAAAGTCTGAAAAAAATAAAAAATAGAAAAGATGAAGTACAATTATTATTGAAGATTTTAAATATCTTGCTTATTTTATTACATACACAACTAACTTAGCAACATTTTTGTCACATCATTGCTTAAAAAAATGTCTGATTTTTGGTGTTCTGTTTAAAAACATCTTTGAGCATACTATGTATCACATAAAAAGTAAGTGCCTAATGGTCAATCTGATTAAAGAACAAATATTCCCTCCACAGAGACCAACTGCAAGAAAAGATCCCAATGAAACCATAAGAAGTAAAATTATCAGCACATTTGTACTATTGCTTGCATTAAAATCTGTATTTATATTATTTTTCCTACCAAATTTGCATGGATCTTTGCTTGCTCTTTGTACTTGGCTACACACGAAACAAATGCATTTTGATCTTCAAAATTAGTATCAAAATTTGGTCGATATTCCACTCCCAAAGAAAGTGCTTGAATGCATGGTTGTCCCACTAACAACTGATGATCATTTAAAGCGTCCACTCTTTCAATAGCTCCCGACAAGCCAATCTTTTCTGTCGACATGGTGCTATGGACAATTTTTCATCCCAAGTAACTGAAAAGGAAATATAGTCGTTCGTGATTTAAAAGCGGAGTTAAATGGGGGTGGGAATACTTTATACCTTTCTCAGGCTGCAGCAGGGGAAAGTAAAATGAGCAATTAAGTTAGTAAAGGAAAGTTATTAACAGCCTTTGAAGTTATCTACTTCATTTCATGGACATAATCAGTGTATCAGCTTGAGATTTATA
>JAOWAY010194935.1:0-10196 GCA_028565895.1 Goniobranchus geometricus | reverse complement strand
TCTCTCTCTCTCTCTCTCTCTCTCTCTCTCTCTCTCTCTCTCTCTCTCTCTCTCTCTCTCTCTCTCTCTCAGCCCCTCTCTCTCTACCCACCCCCATAGATTTTATTCAATTCTTAGACATATTAACTTTTATAGACTTATTACAAGATTGAAATCATGTGCTTAATTTAATGTTACTTTAATCCTATGACTGTACGATTCCTGTCACATGAACAGCAACAAAGAAACATTGCTCAATTCATTATGTTTCCATTTGAATAGAAAAGTCAGTTCAAAATATGAATTCAATGGATTGACATGACTCATCTAATGAATGAAATTACTTTCTAGAAATAGAAGCTTGACATTTTAACACTGAAGACACAGGAAAATGTCATGCATGATTTGATATTTTTGTTCTATTGTGTATGAAAGGTAAAGAAAGAAAATAGTTCTCACGTTATTAAAGCATTAAAACAATGTTCTCACTCAGAAGAATATTCTCTTTTATATTTCCAGGTTGTCTTCTTACTGTTCACTCTGTATTTCATTATTCATGAAATCCGAGAATTGCTTAGAAAAAGGCTGAATTACTTCAAGAGCTTTTGGAATTTAATAGAAATTGGCATCATTTCAATGAGTGTAACAGCCATTGTCATCTTTTTCTACCGGCTGTTCCTTACCAGTGACCTGACAAAAACATTCAAGGTGACAAGTTTTGCTTTGCTTTTCTTAAGTAGAATTCATTGGACAAAGAATATTACTTTTACCATGATTTTATCAGAATTGTGGAAATATGAGCAAATCTGAAATTTTTATTTTTCACAAATTTGTTCAGGGTATGAGATTGATTACATTCTTTCTTCACCTTTAGAGAGAGGGTATCAGCAGATTCTATTCTACCTTTAAGGTCATTTTCTGTATATTTAGAACTCTTAAGCTTTCAGCCTTATTTCACAAATGGATAGAGGCTGATTGTAATTTTCTTCCTTTACATCAAAAATATTGATGTAGCTTATCACTATTATGAGTTATGAATGAAAATTTATGGGAAAAAGGAATATTTGAAATATGTGCTGAAATAGAATTAAGAAAATGTTAAAATTTTGAAAGTTTTGTTTGTTTGTTTTTTTACCATATAGTTTTCATATCACGCTGAAAAAAGAAGTAAATTCTTATGAGGGACAGAGAAAAGTTAAAGTTTGTATTTTATTGCAAGAATATATGAGCAAATTTCAAGAATCCATCGATAGTCTTCATACCAAATTTATCCTCGTCCTCATAACTTTTACAGTCCCATATTTTGTATTTTATAATTGCAATATCATGTTGAAGTCTTTTTAGGGGAGATTACATGAGATAAGAATTATCACCAAGGTTTCATCATCAGTTATTCATTTTGATATGCATGCAGAAGTTCATCCATCCATCGGTTACTATATCACTGTGTCTCTCAATATCCTTTGTTTGCTGGATACACCAAGAGTGGTTTCATGTTTGCCAGCTCATTTGTAGAAAGGGCCAACCTTTCCTTAATTTTTAAAAATCCTTCTCCATTATTTGTTTTGATTCTTCCAAAATAAACACAAATATTTGCATCTTCTAGACAAGCAGTATTGATGTAAATATTGCAGTTTCTTTCTGTTGGTAGAAGAATATCTTTGTTTTTGATTGAATTACTGTAGAGATTCTTTCCATATCCAACACCAGCAAGTCACTCAAGAAAACGGTAAGACAAAGACATGCAACTACCCAGGCATTTTGGATGCTTAGATCTCAAGTGGCTCACATCATTAGGTAAAACAGAGGGGCAGAGAGCGACAAATACTGAGAAAGACCTTCTTATAGGCCCTGAAACTCTTGGGCTATTAACAGTAGTCTCAGTTGTAACCAACTCCTCCACTTCTGTGATGAGAGATTGGCTTGGAGACGCATGATAGCTGATGCTGTAACAGGTTTTGCACCTGAACACCACCATTTGGTAGAGAATGAAAGTGATAGCATTAAAGTAGATTAAAATATGGGTAGTTTACAATTTTCTTCTTTTGTCATTACTGAACCTTCTCTCCAAAGAGCGCGAAACAGTTTAACCACTTGTCATGCCCTGCCAAGTTTCTCAGTGATACAGTGTGACCATTCAGACTAATAATTAAGACATAATCTCAAGACAAATGACATAGATTCAAAACAATTTGATACAATATTCACCCAATAAATCATGTCATTGGATCTCTAGTCTTTTGATGCCATTTTGTCTTTATTTTTTTTTTTTTCAAAACAGGAATCTGAAGGAAATGGTTATGTGAAATTCCAGTATGTTGCCTACTGGAATGAGACCTTTTCCTACATGATTGGCATGTTGGTCTTTTTTTCAACCCTCAAGTTCCTCAAACTGCTCAGGTAGATTTCAATCAAAGTTACCTTTCAGACCCTGTTAGTGTAAACTTCTTGAGATTGTCTGAACAGAGAAGTGAATGGTGTGTCATGGTCACCAATGTCTGCCTCAGACCTGGGTTTGATGAATGAATGAATGTAAACTTCACACTTGTTCACTTATTTCACCAAAGTCATCAATGTTCGTGAAAAGTGTAATGAATCAGCTTTTAAGAAATAGTGATTAGTTCAATCAACAGTCTACATGCATTTATCATCCTGATGCGAAGGCATTATTAAACTCACAATACATGTTTTAGATAAAACCTTATTTGCCTTTTTATTAACAGGTTCAACAAGAAGATCACACTTCTGTCAGCTACCCTGAATCACAGTGCTAAAAGTCTACTCCACTTCAGTATCATCTTTGGCATTGTCTTTCTAGCCTTTGCCCAACTTTTCTATTTGACATACATGAACATTGACATTGACTACTCCACCTTTATCTCCTCCGTAAGTTTCCTCATTTACAAGTTTGTTCGAATAGTGATATGAGATTATTGCTTTAGATTTATTGACACTGAGATTTTTTATTTGTTATCATGAGATTTCCTACAAGGGCAGACATTCAAGGATTTACAATATATGTCACACTTATGAAATGGCTACTGATTATAATCGGTACTTGTGGTACACATGTATTATCTGCCTTGCTTGAGCAGAAAAGTATTGTTGAACAGTAATAATGTTGTAGTGTTGAGCTAAAAAGACTAATTTATATGTATAATTATGTTGAGTGCACAGTTGCTTTTTTTTCTTCTTCTCCTTTTCTTCCTCTCCCTCCTCCTCCTTCTTCTTTTCTTTTTCTTCCTCTTTTGGCTCATCCCGTTGGGGTGGCCATTATGGAACTTTTATACCCAATCAGTCCTGCTGAATATATCCTCCTCCCTCTTTCCAAAGGTTATCATATCTTCGTTGAATCTATCCATACACCTTCTTCATTGACCTCATCTTTCCTTTTGCCCTTTTGTGCCATCATTAGTATTTTCTAGCCAATTAATGCTACATCTCTCCTTTGAAAATGACCAATCTTCTCCACCCAGACTCCCAGACTCTCCCATTTTGCCTTTAATCTTGCCAAACTTTTTTCAAGTAATTTCTAGTCTTGTTTTACTATGTTACATCTAAGAAATGTAACATCTCCATTTTAGCCCCCATCTTCTTTATTTTTAACTGAATGTAATATTGAACTAATTCAAATATTTTGCATTTTCTTATCCTTGACTATTTGTCAGGTGGTCGCCTCAGTTTTGATGATGATGGGCAAATTTAACATCTACACGATGATTATGGCTGAGCCAATTCTGACTCAGGTAAAACAATGATAATCACTTTTGAAAGCTTGTCTTTGAGTTTATTTTTTTTTAATCTTAAAAATAGTTGTCCATTTCACATTGAAATTGTTTAAATAGATGAATATATGTTACAACCTTATACGATTGCCCATTTTTCTTACTTTGTCTCTTGTAATATGATGGCAAACAAATGTGATAAAAATTATGATATAGTCTTTGCTAAAACTTTTCTTGACAAATTGCAGGTATTGTCTTTCACTTCTTGAACACAACCTGAATGAAGGAATTAAGAAAATAGAATACTTTATAATATGAGGATTACAAATATTTTGCTTCACATTATATTTTCTCTCAAAACACTTTCAGATCTTTGTACTCCTCTTTGTGGTCAGTGTGACATTTGTCATTGTGAACATGTTTGTGTCCATTCTCAATGAGACATTTACAACTGTGCGTGAAGATGTCAGAAAACAGGGCAATGACTATGAAATTGTGGATTTTATGGTTCAAAGGTAAGCTTGAAAATTGCAACTACATCTATATAAGATCAATTTGTATAGAATTTCTATTGTAGGAATTACAGTATTTTTTAAAGCAGAGAGATTATTGATTGGCTCCAAAGGAACAAATATATGCATGCTGAGAGCTGGAGTATGTGTCACATCAAACAAGATGGATTATACGTATATAAATCTATTTTTTTTACAAAGGATGTGTGTATGGATGTTGTGTATGTATGGAAATATCCTTTCCTTGCATTTCTTAAATAATAATTATCAGATAGCCATTCAGAATCAAAGAAGAATTGGGTATATGTCATTTTGAAATTGAATGTCCCTAAATTTTTTTTCATATAGAGTAGGTCTTGTGAAGGTTGACATATTATAATCAAAATCTTTTACTTTGCTCTTGCTTCATTAGCTTCAAGAAATGGACTGGCATTGGAGGTGCTCCAAAGCAGGATGAAAATGCGCCCAATGCTGATAAGAAATCAGATGATACAATTGTGCCATCTGCTCCTGATTACATCCAGGATTTCCCTGATCGCATTGATCGTCTGTTGCAGTCAATCAGTGCTGTTTACACAGACAACGTAAGTTTATAACATGCCTGAAAACCTAGCTACAGCTGTAAGAAAAGTTTGGTCAAGGATATTCATAGAATATTGTGAAATATTAACCTGCCATATTTTTTTAATAATGAGGAGTGCAAAAGATTTTTGAAGGCGAAAAAGAAAATTAGATTATACTGGAAATTAATGATCCCTTAACATCCCTCTCTTCTTCTTCTTCTGCTAGCTTGTCCCACAATCTGTAGGGTCGCTATTTTGAATGCCATAATTCCATAATTTTCGGTCCATTGCATCATCCTCCTCCTTAACATCCCTCTCTAATTGATGAAAACAACTTTTTTAATTTCATGGCCCGTGCTTTTTTCTGACGTGAACTTACTAATACAAATGATTTGTGCTCTAGAATTCTCTTTGAGGGAAACAAAAATATCTGGCAGTAAAAATTTGACAAAGTTTTTATCTTATTTAAGAAAAGACTTTTCTTGTGTGTTACCTTTCATGAAAATTAATTGTAAAGTTGCTATCAACTTCCAGAGAACCCATATCATAATAAGAATCAGCCCAAACCCTTAAACAAGACTCCTGAAGCAAGCCCATACAGTAGTACTTTTGGAATATGCCTGTTGAGTCTAATACCATCATCCAGAAAATTAAATGAAGTCTAAGAAAAAGGACATGAGAATGCAGACATAGTTTCTACTTATTTGCTTACATTTACTTTATATGGCCCGACGTCATTTAATCTTCATATTATGAGAAAACAAAGTTGTGTTTAATGTCACAACATTCTATAAGAGAAAAAAAAGACTCATTAATCCTTATAATATAAACTTTTAGTACTACAGCTGTTCTTTTTATGCACATTGAAAGGCTAAGAATTGAAAAATTTCTTACAATTTTCAGTATTCTTCAACAAAACATTATTCTTTAAAACAACAGTGTGAACGGTTCTGCTAAAGGTTTAATTTCTTATTGACCAGTGGCCATTTTGTTATGCCTACTGATGTGGTAAAATTGGGGTACTTTTGTACAGTACTCAAAATGCCAAAGAGAAGAAAATTTTGCTTTTTCTGGGTTTATGATAGATATTACTTGCCCACCCTCAACACTTGACTTCTTACTCAGATCATACTACTTATCTATTATATGAAACTTTGGGTGACTTTGTAATCCTTTTTGATGATTTGGGAATTTCACTGTATTGGAGTATCTTGGTGAAAATATAAAACTTTATTGAGAGGACACATCAAACAATTAAGATATCACATCACCAATTTCTAAATAAGCCAAACAGAGTTGTATCAAGAGAGTCAGGTTAATAGATTTACAACCAACCTGCCTCAAGAACGAATGTTAATCTCACTCACTCACCCATCCGGTGTGTCAGTGATTGACGTTTCCTCCCTCACATTTGTGCCGGTTGTCTGGTCTTTGTGGGTCCGATTTTCATCCATTCAGAGACCTCATCTGACCATCTTCTAGTCAGCCTTCCTTTATATTTCCCTAAGTTCTACAAAGTTGATGATCCAAATGCCAATTGTCATCAAATGCTGCAGCAACCTTGACATTGTTATAACGTCTACAATCCTTTTCTCCTAAACAAAAAGCAAGTAGCTATGAGGTTTTAATTTGAACATGCTCATTGGTAGAAAACTCCACTTTAAATGAGTCAATCAGTACAATGCATGAAGAAGAGGAAGAGGAAGAAGAAATAGAAGAACAACAACATGAACAGCAACAAGACAAAGAGCAACAAGAACAAGAACAAGAAAAACTGAAGAACAAGAAAAGGAAGAAGATGATGAAGACAGTGATTGAGGTGCAGGGAAGAAGAAGAAGAAGTACACAATGAAAGAGTTTTGTATAAATATGAAGATGGAGTCATACCTCTCATATTTATTTGAACATGCCTTGTAAGGGATGAGCTGACTCAAGAGTAACATTTTGGAAAATGAATATCAACATCAGATTGCGATAGAATTCTGAATCAAAATCATTGTCTTATTGACTTGAATACTATAGGCTGCCATAAGGAAAAAAGAATGTGCTTAGAATCCTGTAGTGCATAGTCCCATTCCCTGGACATCAACATTGCTTTGACATAATTTGATAACAGTTATGTTTGAATAACTATTATACATCATTCTTTTACTATAACCTCACAGGACAATTTTGCCAAGATGTACAGGAAACAGCCATTCCAGAGTGGGGCATCAAACCCTAAGAGTTTCCTTGGCATGCAAAGTCAAGTCTCCTCTCGCACTCCAGACCTTGATAGAAGACGAAGAGACAGTTCAGATGTTATTGCTCGAGTTCACACTCATTAAGGCGATTGGGATTGATCTTCGACACAGTTTAATTGTTGTTACCTGAAGTTAATGTTACTTTAGAGTTTAGTTGTCAAACTTTACACTTTCATATATTCCAAGTGATTGCCAATTTATTTTTTATCGGTGAATATCCTAGTTGCACTGGCTATGCTGTGCTGTCACATTTTTTATATTTACCACATAAATGTATGGAAACATTTGATACCTCCCATTAAACATTCATTAAGAAGAATTTTTCAGATTATTTAAAGTTCACACCATAACAATTACTAAATGCTTTAGTGAGTTACAAATAATTTTTCTAAAGGGAAGCTAAATGGAAATAATGATACAGTCATAACATCAGTATAAGAATAACAGTATCATAATAAGTTATGAATACTTTTGGTTTCACTTGCTGGAAAGCAGAAATTCATTCAAATTCAAAATATACACCCATATCCATTTGTGCAAGCTTATTTGGATTTATTAAAAAAAATTATTTACTTGATTTGAAACTATCAGTGAAAATGAGAAAATTGGTATAGAAATTCTTGAAATACCATTATAACATTCCATCAGCTCAATATATCAAAGAATATCCATCTTTTATGTACTGTGAAGCAATCACAATTCATTATGAAACTGAGAGGCATTTTATAGGGTAAAATGGTGTTTCATAAATACATGCAAAAGGCTTGTAAACTTCCTCAAACCCATTGAAGTAAAAGAAGTATTTGTGAAATCATGAAGACTTACTTTAAAAAAAAAATATTTCAATTCATATACCACCGAATTAGCATTCTGTTACATTACAGCTATATTTGCTTTTGTAAGAATAAAACAAGAAAGTAAAAGAAGAAAAAAGTAGTTTGTCAAGAGAATTTTGCCATGTAAAAGACACCGGCTGTTAATATGTTTTCAATGTTTGTCACATTTATACTTAAGTAAAGTACCATAAGAAAACATTACAATATACAATCACTTTATACTTACAATTTGTTCCATTTTTTTCATACAACACATTCCACTACATGTTCTTTCATTTCTGTTCAAAAACAACAATTCATTTACAATTATACTTCTTTTTTAAACCCATCAACGATAAGAATCCAATTTGGATTCCTGAATTAGTGAAATACTTTTTGATTTGCTGCATTTGCTATTCTTCATTTCCCTTTTTCTGAGGTTTTCCATCTTCTTACGTAAATCTGTTTGAAAATTATCTAAGGTTTACTTTCTTAATTTCATCGTCACAGTGAGTAAAATTATTCAATAGCTTAACTTTCTATGTATTTGTGAAGGGATTTTAGTTATATTTTCTCAGTGTGTTGCATTTTGACTTTTAAAAAATATTATCACTAATCGTTGTTTCTGTTTATTTGTTCATACATAAAAACCATTAGGCATCTTATGCTAAAAGGTTTCAGTGAAAATCATCTAAGTATAGTGTGAATATTCTGTAATGTTGATTGAAATTTTTAGTTGAACAAATAATTAAATTGTTAACAATTTCGTTCCATCAGCCACATCAGTTTTCCGTCCAGAAACAAATTCTTTGTATATTTTTAGATGATACATTAAACTCACTATTTTCATTGCAAATTCAATGTTGAACTGTGATAGATTAAAAACTAATGTGATATCAAGTAATTAAGTGATAGATTAGACTTAAGACTGAAAACGGTGTAGAAATTTTTTGTTTTTGGATAATAAAGCTTTAGTGAGTTCAAAGAATGTATCCTTATGCCTTGTTTCTTTATGACTTTGATTTATTTGATTTGGATAGATGTGAAAGCTTTATTATCTCCATTTCGGGAAAGTAGGATTGACCCGTTTTCCATGACCGTAAAGTGTCATGGTGTCAAGATAAAAATCCTGGAGGTACATAATGGCATGAACCTATAAATTTATCTGTCATTAATAAATATACCCACTGAGTGACATTCACATTTTTGAGCAGACACACGCACACACACACACATACACAGACACACATACAAATATGAAACTGTATAAGATAAAATGAATATAATTCACTAGTACTAGAATTGTGAAAAGGAAATATTTTTAAAGATATGTATATATCTTGGGGTCTAACAATCCGAACATAAAATCAAATTTCTTGGCTGTAGAAATATTCACCCCATGCCATGTAACAACAACAATAATACCTATATAGTGCATTTTCTTGTTTAGCTCAAGGCGCTGTACATTATAGGATACATATGTCTAGAAAGGATATTATACATATGGCATGTTTGAAAAGGATATAATGCATGATACATAAAGAATTTATTGTGGTCTAAAAATACGTGATACTCTCCAAAAATATATATATATGTATACATATATATATCACATCTGGGCAATATTTCTATCACTTCCATAACTAATACAGTTGATTACTCAATAAGACACTAATGAGTAATAGTTAATACTCTTGCTTTAACATAATTTTGAAAGAGCAAAGGCTACTCCGATAGAACAACTTTATAGAGACAAAATTTTTTTTCTTATCTTTTCTTTTATTGCAGCTGGTTTTGGGGATTTTTTTTGCTTTTTTTTTTCACTGATTTGGATACGTATGTTATGAGCCTATTATCATTTCAGGATTTTGTAGGCATTTTGAAGCATTTTGTGATTACCAGACTTGAACAAGCAGGCATTTTTCTGGCAGATTTTTGAGGTTATGTCGGAGTATAATTGATACATTTTCCATCATGTCTTGACCAATGAATAAACTTATACTTTTATGAATAAGTTAGCTACAGTATTCCCTTGGTAAAATGATATACAGAATATATGTCTCTTAATCAAAGAGTTTTGATATATTTATATTGATTATATTGTTACTAACCCTCGAATTTATAGAACAAAGCTGAGGGTTTAAAAAGTACAGTGCTATCTGTCTGTCTGTCTCTTTCTTTCAGATATGTCTGTCTCAGAGATGCTCTTGCCCCTCTCCCCTCCTCTCTCTCTGCCTCTGTCTGTTTCTTTCTTTCTGTCTGTCTGTCTCTCTGTCTCTCTGTCTGTCTCTCTGTCTCTCTCTCTCTCTGTCTGTCTGTCTGTCTGTCTGTCTGTCTGTCTGTCTGTCTGTCTGTCTGT
>JAOWAY010194824.1:0-10198 GCA_028565895.1 Goniobranchus geometricus | reverse complement strand
AACAAGAACAACAACATCAACAACAACAACAGCAGCAACAACAACAACAACAACAGCAACAACAACAACAACAAAACCCACCAAGAAAAAAAAAGATTCTAACAAATCCGACACCATAGGTTTGAATCCTTCAGCATACTAGCCTGTCGAGGAACACGTGCGATGGAATAAGAGGACGATCCTGGATTTACATTGGCGGCCACAGCCATTACCATGTGTAGGTTGATGGTATCAGGATGTTCTTGGGTTAGGTGTTGGAATTTCTTCCGTCTTTTCATCACATGGTCTTTGTGCTTAGCTTCAGTCCCTTGGATGAAAGAGTTCTTCGGGGTGTTCTGTCTGCAGTGTGTGTCTCGCAGCTGCATGGGTCAATACCACATAAAAATTCGCTCATGTCGCGCATACAAACAACGTCCATCCAGCAAAGCTGTGGGGGGTCTTCCTTAAGTTTCCCGTTGCGATTTCACCGTGCAAAGAGTGCCTTGTATCCGTGAGTTGTTCATTCTGTAACATGGCTTATCCAGTGCAGCCGTGTCACTAGCGCACTGGGAGGTACATTGAAAAAGGGCATTCCTCCTTTTATGAGCACATCGAGGGTTTTTGGCTCTGTCTTACCATGTCACGCCGAGAATTATCTTCAAACATCTCAGTGGAAGACATGGAGCTTCCTTGCCTGTTGCGAATAAGTTGCCAAAGATTCGCTGCTTCATTGCAAAGTGACTATGACACAAGTTTGGCAGAACTGGACTTTGGTGAGGATGGTCAGGTGTTCGTCTTTCCGCACTCATTTAGTTTGGCCAGTGTTGTTAAAGCTTTGCCAATGCGCTCGTCCATTTCGTTGTCGAGATAAAGAGCATGTCAGTTACCTGTGGAGCCCAGGTACTGGAATTGTTGATAACCTCTAGTTTTTCCCCGTTGATGGAGATGGTACGCTATCATCCTACCAGTACCGTCATACGTCAAACAGGGCCTCAATCCCGTCTCACCATTTGTGCCTCCCATCACCACTTGCGTTGACTGCATATCCATCGTTCTTGCCTCTCTCTCATCAGTTCTCCTCAAAGACTGCTTTGGTCATCATCACTTCCTTTTGTCCTCTAGTCTTCCTGTAAGGGCATGTCTCACTATTCTTGACTCTTCACTTCTGTGCACATGGCCTTCATGTCTGCGCCATCTCATTCTTATCACTTTTGATATTGGCATCTGCTCAGACATTTCCTTTTTTTTCTGCAGTGACCTTAAACTCATTTCATCTTATGCACAGTGTCTTCCTCAAACATTGAATCCATCTTCTTTCGATTTCTTTTGTTATTTTCCCACTCTCTGCTCCATATGGAGATACTTATGTAATAATAAGGTAAATAAATCAGAAAAAACCCATCCTAATGCAAAAGCAACAAATAAATAAACAGAACTAATAATAGCCAAGACAAGCGTAAAACAAAATAGAAACAAAAAACAAAACAGTGCGGTTGGATATCCCACAGATAAGTATTTGAAGTTTATGGGAAGGAAAATTCTTTTAAAATGAAGTGGATTCAAATTCAAAATAGTAGAATTCTTTGTTATTTCATCCAGTATGGATCTGTCATCAACACTATGCCCTTTCTTATCATACAAAGTGTACTCTTATACTTAACAAAACAACCAAACACCCTCTGAATGACATGGCACTCTTTAAATAAGAATGCATAATAGAAGTCTCATAGTCAAGTCAAAAATCAAGAACAGCAACAGCATCTTTTTTGTATTTATTGTTGATTTTATTTTCAACAAAAAAGTCATATCATATAATAGGAAGAATTGCAAAAAAACCCAACAAAGTTTAACAAATAAATAACACACATCCTCCGTTCAATGTGAAAACAGAATTGAAACAGAGAATCATTTGGAAACAACTGCCACACAGTTTACCCGTTTTTTTCATTGCAATTTAAGTGCCACATTCGTCTCACACAGCAAAGCTAGCTACCTACTCAATGGTCAAGAAAAGGCTAATTTAACACCGAAAAAATTTGGAATAAAGTACAAAATAGAATTATAGTGTGAAAAGAATTTTCAAAAACCTTTTTAAAAGACATGCGCTCTCAAAATTTGATAGAGAAGTTGTCAAAAACTATTGTATTAGATCTATATCTAAAAAAAAAGAAAAGAAAACTAAACAAAAAAGTTACACTTATTCAGCAATGATAGCTGATGTAATACCCATTTCTTATTTGAGTAAAGGTCAATATAGTAAGTCCTTTTCTCTAAACAATACTGTATATGTGCCTTTATATATTTATAAGGTCCATAACATAATGAAAAAGGAAAATGAACATATAGGGGGAAATAAAACTTATGTCAAAAAGCGAGGTGAAAACAATTCATTTTAAAACTTGTAGGTCAACATCACAAAATAACTGTGAAATCTTTCATTTAATCAAAAACTATTCATTTAATGATCGTTTTATCTTCATTTTTGGTAGAATACGATCTCTAATATAGATGAGGCTGTTTTCCCCAATAGTGGTTGAAGAGTTCATGGAATTCGCTGATCATCTATGAACATTTGTGCACTGATGTTTTCTGGTCTTAATAAGTAAAAATTCCAGGGCTGATGAAGCACCATCAAATGATGTATTAAATTTTGTGATATTTATCTTTTTTATGGCATATTTTTACATTAATATTTCATGCTTGTAGAATGCAAAGCATGCAAACCAACATTGCCTCTTGGAAAATCCCTCATTTTGTGATGTCATTATTACAAAAAAAAATATGTCAAAAGAGTTAGATTATCAGTACATAGGAGAGAGCAAATTCAATCAAAAGAACTGTCAAAAAGATAATTGATTAAAAAGGTAATTCAGGTTTTCTTATGATGATGTTTTCCTGACAATTGCTTTGGAGAAAACTCTATCTGACTTATGTTCTTAGTCATGATACTAAAAGAATACAAATGTTTGCTACAAACTAATTAATAGATTTATCAATTTGCCATATACTTTCATAATAATTAGAAAGAAAGAAACAGTTTGGAAAAAAAAGAAGTAAACAGCTATAAATTTATTATAAAGTTATACATAAAGTTTATACATAAGTTACCATTATAATGTTCTATGTCTTAAAAATGTCGCCACTGATAAAATATTTTGCTATGGTAGATACTAATGATAAATGACACATATTCCAATGCCATTGAAGGAAATATGATTAAACAAACTTATATTTATAATCAAGGTAAAGAAGGAAACCTTTTCCAAAGTAACATCTTGTTTCACAACATCAAATTAAGTAGTCTCATGGATTTTGACACACAGAGTAAGACCTGGTCTTGATGAGGAAGAAGGATAAAAACATAGGAAACCTAAAATCCGAAGACAGATTTCCTGGATGATCACCCACATCCTTGCCAGTCCTACTCAACAATGATCTAGAAAGAGAAGAAAAACAAATGCTGTTGAAAACAGCAAAAGACTTTGAAAGCCTACAAAGAACAGCTCAAAATCAAAGGTGCTGGAAAATTCTTTAGACAAAAATCAGGGAAGAAGCCGAGACATCCAAGCCAGACAACTACGACTGGAGGACCTTACGTCAGGTCAGGTCAAACCTAAAATCCTTATACTTATTTGATAATTGAAAACCTGTAACAGCAAAGCTTTCCAATGGGTGAACGTTCAGTTTCTGCTGTACCAAAGACTGTGACATACAGATCATAATTTCATCATGTGCATGATCTATTTACGTCTTATAATTGATCAATTTAAAAAAAAAAAAAAAAAAAAAGAGATTAAAGTTACTCCTACTGTTTAAATATTCATCTCAAATGATTTGAAGAATCTCTTTATCTAGGCTTGGAAATGAATTAGAATTTGCATGTTAACATAGGAATGCCTTGAAGCAACACATTATGACTGAAAAGACACTAGCGGCTTTAATGTTATTATTCGTCAATTTCGTTTGCAGATGTTTTGTTCATCATGGAAAACTATGGCCCACTGACAGAAGGGTGCTTAATATCATT
The DNA here is from genome assembly GCA_028565895.1 of Goniobranchus geometricus. Classification (NCBI taxonomy): domain Eukaryota; kingdom Metazoa; phylum Mollusca; class Gastropoda; order Nudibranchia; family Chromodorididae; genus Goniobranchus; species Goniobranchus geometricus. The sequence continues at coordinate 6,192 of JAOWAY010194824.1, read as the reverse complement.
ATGTTAACATTTTGTCAATCATCAAAGCTTGAGATAGGAATCCCTGGGTTTTGTTTTTTTCCTGGTTGAGAAATGTACAAAATTTTGAAACACCAAGGCTTTAAATTTTAACATAGCTGTATTGTAAAGGAGAGAGAAGTGTTTCGTATGATTTGCCTATCTCATATATTCAGCATGAGGAGTCAATTCAAAACCAAAATCCTTGTGTAAAAGTATATTTGATCATAGGCACATTATGATTGGAAATACATCAGGAATGCTTGATCTTCAGCCCTTTACATGATAATTTAGAATTTTCTTATCATATTTGTATGTATAAAACAGGCATGCTGGAAGTAAAAGAGAGTCTTACTGAGTGAGTAAGTAAGTATATGAGACATGAATAAAACGGAGAAGTGAAAAAGAACATAAAAATGGCACACTACACCATTTCCTTCAAAACTTCAATGAGATGGCCTACAGTCCATGAACATTTTGCCCTAAATTTGCAACAACAAGTACAGTCCAAATATGAAATTTGCAAGATAACAATTGTATGATATCAGGCCACAGAATAGTTTATAAAGTAGTCACAAAATGGATGCATATACCGTGAACATTTTTCAAATCCATAAAACAGAAATAAATGTAGGCTTAATAATAAATTAACCATTAGAATATAACAAGCAGTGAAAAATCCGATAATTTGTATGTTTTATTTACCTTGCGTAGATAAAGTATTATCATTCATATAAACCATATATGTAGAAACATTTTTCACTATTGACTTAGGGTACCGTATTTGAAATTGTTATATTTGCTGATTTTGAAGATAGTACATAATTATCTGTGATGCAACTTAAACCAAGATTCTAAATTAACCTTGAATATAAGAATTTGTTTGGAAATCAATGACCTGGCGCATAATCTTTAATACACCAGATTTTAAGTTGAGTTTAAAAGCTTTGGATCAAAAGCAGACATATGAAACAACTTAATTCTTATCTTTAACATGAAATGCATTTCTTATTTACTTTGCCTGTGGACATCCAAATGTTGACAAATCATCACAGATTGAATGGAGCATTTTGTTGTAAATCTTTACAACTTTGTTCAATGGCTCTTTTTAAATGTTCATGTTATTAGCTTGGTGAGGTAACAACAGCAAAAAATAGCATTACATGATGAGGAATACAAGAAAAATTATGGTAATATTTCGTTTCTTTCAGGTTGTATGTCACAGACATTAAAATTTGTTATGCTTCCAATACCAACTCAGAAATTATCATGAAATATCCTTATCATTATTTTGAGATATTATCTCAAAATGCATGCATTGTGTATTATAGTTTTGAACTAGCCAGGCAAGAACTTATGACTTAACTTTCCTGATCTCAATTTTGTTTGTGTCTCTGACTTCTCTTCTGACCCCTGTGAACAATAACTATATCAATTTTGCCCATCGATCTAGTATTGTGTAAACTTTATTCCTCCATCATCACTGTATATCTCTGTCTTATCTTTTCGATTGCCTAGGAGTAGTTTCAGGAATTGCACTTCACCTCCATCTTTATCCAAAGGCAGCTTCTTTCTTTAATCTCCTCCAGAATGCATGAAGATTTTTTGCATAAAGCATGTTATCTAACATACTAGTAGATTTGGTGTGCATTGTTGAATTTCTGTAGTACGTAAATGCCAGAGGAAAAATGAATAATATATCAATACACAGTAACAATGGGTTAAGTTAAAAGTTTTAACACTCTCCAATGTGTAAATAACAGACTTCACCGGAGGCCTATCAAGCCAAAGTGGACAGATATGATTGGAAATTTAAGCAGCAAGGCTTGCAAGGTAAAAAGTAAAAATGTTTGCAGTAAAAAACTAACAATGTCATTTTTAATCACATCTACACATAAGATAAGACGGTGGTAATAATGATTAATTTGAACTGACATATTCTTTTTTAAAAATCATCTGCCAGTTTTGTAAAAAATTGCATGCTCTTTCCAGCCTCAAAAATAAAGATAAATACAAATACAAAGATATACTGAGGATTGATTTCGGAAAGGGAAGAGAAAAGATTCAAGTAATTAGTAAAATCTTAATGTATATGTTAAGGATTTTTGGTGTTACTTTAGATGTCAGCGTACCTGGACAATTTGGGCTACTGCATTTGCCACTTGTTTGATCATATTCATTTTAAATAATGAAGGCAATCACAGTCTTAAGTCTGAGTAAATGCAAAGGGAAAAATTTTTTTTTTTAGGGCTTGACGGTCAAGATTTCTCCAGAGATGGATGATTGCCTAAAGCAGGAACATGGTGGTATACAGTCAACTAAAGCAACACCAATGACTCTTCTCAAGCAGGCAGATATGTATCTAGTTGTAATCAAAGAACTGGTACCTCATCTAATAATGGACTTAAAGGAAATAAGGCATCATTGACCCAAATAACTTTAGAAATGTGAAGATGACAACATGAAACAGAAAATGGCTGGTAAAATGGAAGATAGGCCTTCAGTATAAAATGTGGCTAGTACGGGACAGAACGTTTGTGGGCTGCACAGCCATAAATACAGAGGTTGTTGGGGGAAAGAAAGAGGACCATATCATAGGAAGAAAAGAGACAGTTGGACATGTTGGAAAGGCATGCATAAAAAGATTTTGATCTTTTCCTAGGTGGTTTCAATGAAAACAAATGACTAGATCTACAGATGCATCATAAATGGATGGGAAATATTATGCAAAGGTCTAAATAAGCATCTTTCATTTCTTTTTATCATTAAGCATCAATTTATCCTTCATGTATACTTTCTTCATGATAGAATTTAACCTTTCACGACTTCAAGACAAGGTGGAAAACTTAACACTTCTTCTCCATCTTTACTAGATTTTCAAATTATTAAATAATGTCATTAATCTCTAAATTTCAACCATTTATTTTTTAAAAAAGTAGACAATGTTATTGAATGTAACATGATTATTAATTTCTTTCTTTAAAAAAAAAATGAGGTTTGCAAAACAGTGATTCATTATTTTAAAAATACGGTTAAGTCCTACATGTTTGAATATTAATGCAAATTAGAAATTAGAAGTAGGGGGAATTTGCTCCGAGATTTAAATATGTCTTCCCCTCTTAGGTCAGCTAACCAATCACAAGGAACAAATTAGTTTGAACTAACATCATAAATCTTACTAGTTGCTCTTCTCTTTTCATAGACCAAAAGAAAATGATTAAATAATTCTACTGGACAATGTGAAGAATTCAGACTTATCAGAAACCTAATATGTTTAAAGATCACCATCATCAATAATATCAAATTGACAAAGGATCCGCAATCAAAATTCTCGGTTTGTCCATACCGAATAAAGTTTTAAAAAAAGTAGTCCTTTCAAGCCTATCGGCTCATTGGGCCAGGGCTGATTCCCGTTTCTAGGGCATAAAGTGAACAGATACTGATGTATCCATCACTCTCTGAATGGAATACTACTCTATTGCAGAGTACTTTTCCAGCCAAGGCTGTACCCATTTTAACCAGTGTTGAGTGAAACAAGAGGGGTAAAATTTCTTCCTTAAGGATAAAAATGCATGAGTCTGAGGCGAGAATCAAACACTCTACCACCCAGCTAAAGCGCCCTTCATAACCAATATGTTGTAGAATAAACTCAAATAGATTTAATGTGCCCTTTTGTCTTCAGGCTCTTATTCTTTAATCTTTTATAACATATTTTTGTGTCATCCTGAGGCATAAGATATGGGTAATCGGGGAAGGAAAAAAACAGGAATACAGAATCTTCACATTACAAACTTTGAATCCAACTTTATCTGAAGATTAAGAATGTTAAACATGGGACGACCTATTTGATGAGTCAAATAAAATGAGCAGCAATCTGTTTTAAATATGTCTCAAAACACACGTCATGATATTTTGCGCTGGTCCTGGCAAACACATGTCAGGGCAAAAACTCCTCATTAGCGTACCAGAACAACTTAAAAATTTAAAGGTGGTTTAAAAATAAATTAAATAATTTGTTCATATCATCGCAGGTGTGACTGGCATTCTTTTGCACATCAACCAAAAGTCTCTCCAGAGAATCATGATATTCCCTTGCTGGCATCATTCGGTCACTGACCCGCTGTTTGCGGGAAGACCTTGCTGCTGACGCCATCTGGCGAGTCTATGTTGGAACCATCTCTGAATGAAACAGATGACAAAAAAATATGGGCAAAGTTAAACCGACGGTCACTGACTACCATGAAAATGCATGAACAAGACATACTGGCGTAGAATAATTTATCTATTTAATCAAAAGAAAGTACAGGAATGAACAAATAATTTGTTTTAAATACATGCGTACATAGTTTATACATGAATACCCAAAACTACATGATTTAAGTTATCTCCAGATATGTAAATGATATAGAAATAAGTAATTAAAAAAAAAAATCTGAGTGTAAGATAAAACGAGGGAGGCCTATTACTGAATGTAGGATATAGGCCTACAGTACCCTTTCCTCATTACTGAGTGTGGGATATACACATTCACTTCCAAGTGTAGGGCATACCCATTAATTAAGAAGAGAAGAATATACCCATTTATTACTGAGTTTAAGATAAGATAAGATAAGATAAGAAAAGATAAGATAATAAGATAAGATAATAAACATACTATTTATCCTGAAAATGAAATCATCTTTGTCTTATGATATTCTGTACATGCAACAATTTTCAGGATATGATTTATGAAAAAGCAGTGGACATATATTTTATTAACTAAGAGCCCAGACAGGCAGACGCACGTCCTCACAATCATTCGAACACAATATTATAAGCCCACACACAGCAAATCCTTTCCAGAACATCATGCACCCTAAACGTGTCACATACTAAATTAAGGCAGGAAAAAATAGTAGTCCCGTTTAGAGCGTATGACTCATGTCAGTGTTTCAATACTTAATTAGCAGCAATGCATAAAAAAAATTCCATTACATTTATACAAAGTGGGTCATTGATTTGATTACTTGTCAAAGAGTCTTATGGCTGATGGTAAGAAGGAGTTATATCTTTGTCTTAGTGTCTTAAGGAGGAAGAGACGGCCACTTCTCGTGATAATATATTTTGTTGCAGGGAAAAGGGGATGCCGCTTATCCTTCATAAACTTTTGAGAGTCTTTTTTACAAAGCATGTTATATAAGACATCAAAAAGTTCAAGCTGTTTACAGTTCAGACTTCTCTCTGCAGCCCTCAGGCATCTGCTTATTTTGTATTTCTCAATCTCTCTGCTGTTCCCATCCTAGGCCGCCGGACAGTAGGTTAAAATGCTTTTAACACATTTTTGGCAGAATAAAGGCAGCAAGATGGTATCAAGGGGAGATGAATACAACTTTCACATAAAATACATTCGTTGGTTAAGATTTTTAGAAGTCTTAATTGATTGATCATGACATTCTAAATTCTTATTGAAGACAATTCAAAGGTAATTATATGACTTAACCCTCTACCATTTTTTCATTGTTTATCTTAATATCAAAATGATCACTGCCTTTAATTCTGAAGTCAAAAAGGATTTCTTTCTTTTTAACATTAAGATTTAGAAAATTATCTTTACATCATTTCAAAGACCTATTTATTTCTTGTTTGCAGTTTTGAAGATGATACTATGCAGATCGAATGAGAGCTTGAAGAGAAGTGTCGTCGGCGTATTTGATAATTGGCACGTTATCAAATACAGTTTTGCACTCATTTGAGTAAATAGAAAACCGGATGAGAGCGAACACTGTTCCTCGCGGTGCTCCAGTGTTGGTTACGCGACAGAGGACTGAATCGATTTATTGTTAGAGTTCAAGGAAACAAACTGAAGTCTTTGAGTCAGAAATTCTAGAATCCACAAAGCAATATTTGTATTCATGCTCATGTTTATAAGTTTTGGAATCAAAAATATATGGTTGGATGGTGTTGAAGGCACTGGAGAAGTAAATGAACAGGGTTTTTATATAGCACTCGGAGACGTCATGATATAGGATACACCTATTCATTACTTTCATAACTAACTTTACAATAAAGCCATTCACTACTGAATGTTGAATACATCCAATATCATATTCAGTGCAGCAGGCCTACTAAGTCTAGGATACTCTCTCTCTCTCTCTCTCTCTCTCTCTCTCTCTCTCTCTCTCTCTCTCTCTCTCTCTCTCTATCTCTCTCTCTCTC
>JAOWAY010194713.1:0-10198 GCA_028565895.1 Goniobranchus geometricus | reverse complement strand
TTGACATTCCTAAATGTTATATTAGAACTCTCTTTGTTGATTTCTCAAGCGCTTTCAACACCATTCAACCCCACCTTCTGATTCCCAAACTACAAGGTATAGGATTGAACAGAAATGTAACCCTATGGATTTTGGAGTTTTTAACAAGTAGACCACAATCTGTTCGGCTGATGGGACAAAATGAAACTTACAACTCTTCTACGATTATTACAAACACTGAAGCACCACAGGGGACAGTGCTCGTACCTATCCTTTCCTCTATTTATACAAACGACTGTAAAACCGCTTTTTCAAACATTCCCATTATAAAACATGCTGATGATACATCTATACAGGCCCTTATTAGATCTGATTTTGACCTTCAGAATTATTTACATGAAATTGAGCGATTTATGAAATGGTGTGATGAAAATTACCTACATCTTAATGTTAAAAAAACAAAAGAAATGATTTTTGACTTTCGAAAGATAGATAGATCTATTCCTCATAGTGACGTTGTTATACAAAGTGAAAAAGTTGATAAAGTTAAAGAGTACAGATATCTTGGCGTAATCTTTGATGAAAAGTTGGAATGGTGGCAACAATCTGATAGGGTGTTGAAAACCCTTAATAAGAGAATGTACTTTCTGCTAAAGCTTTATAAGTTCCAGATTGATAACACCTTGCTAAGACTGTCCTACGAAGCCTGCATAAAAAGCGGTTTGATCTTTAGCATAACAGCCTGGGGAGATAATGTAAGGGACGTTGAGAAGAAGAAATTTAATAAAATGCTTAAGCATATAGAGAAAATGACAAATCGCTCAAAATATAAGTCTTTTCTTCTTATAGCAGTACGAATTTTTAAACCCTGAATTTTGACTTTTTAACTTTGAAATCCTAGGAAACCGAAATTCATGTCCGTCCAGCTGTGTCTTTTAATGCCATATTTATCTTAATGCAATTTAGCATCTATGTCAGTTTTATATGACTTACACTATTTAATATACATAACTAATGATTATACTGCAACCGTTCTTTAACAATTGAATAATTTCATGTTTTATGTATCAGGTGTTCTTTTTTAAAAAAATTTTTATAAGGGATGATCAATTCTTAATTTGTGCAATATTTTTCTTCTCATAATATTTAATTGCTCCCACACAATCGTCACCTTGTAATGTATTACATGTATATTTATACTTATTTATCTTCTATCTTTTTCCTTTACGGATAATAAAGTTGAATTAAATTGAATTGAATTGAATTTGGTACAATTTTGATGAAAGTGAGATTAGTAGTGGGATGTATGATTTTTGTTACGCACTGTAGATGAATTACGGCAAAAATCAAAGAAGGAACGGAAAATTTTGTATGAAATTTGAGACAGTTAAATAAGTTGACCAGTAAGAACGCGTTGAAGGCTACACAAGGCACAAGAATCAGCGATGATGGTTGCCAGATTTTATTGTTGTAAATTGGGTGAAAATTCATTTAGATGGCTTGTGACTGACTCAAAGCTCTATCATATGATTTTGTGTATATTGAATATTGGAATGTGTTGCCTTTTAAGACTTACATTGCCACTCATATTAGAAACTAATGCACGCCCTTTGCCAAAATTTGTTTAGGACATCTTTTTTAAACCGGCACAAGAAAATGTCACAAAATTCTCAGGAGATGCGTCTGGATCTACAAATGAGGTCAAATGTTCACAACCCAAATCAGTCTTTTCATTGCCACGGCCCTTCTGCATTGATTTAGATCTAGATCTAAACCTTTAAGCTAAAGCACCGTGTTGTCATTTTCCAAGTCTCATTCAATCTGGATCTAGATCTCTAGCAGTTTGATCATATCTTTTTAACCCTAAGTTGTCACTGTCTTTACCTCCATCTTCCCCGAGAATCTGATTTGCAACGACTGATAATATCATTGTGCTCTGAATCCATGGCCTAACCAAGGTGAACAGTTGAAGAATAGCCTAGAACTTTACGAAATTGTTGAGTATTGCCCCCCCCAAAAAAATTCAAGTAAAAGTACATTACAAAAGAAGGGATGGAAGTCAAAGGTTACGATAATGATAGCAGAACACAAAAGGGTGACTATGGGATATTAGTCAAGTTGTCTGTTCATCTTGGCTCATATCTGCCTCCATGCAAGATAGAGTTTTGAGCTGTTATTTGCTTGTTGCCTCTGATCTGACTTTTGCTTGGTGTCCTCTGTGTTTTTGCTTGCTGTACTCTAGTTTTTGCTTGGTGGCCTCTGGTTTTTGCTTGGTGGCCTTGCTTGGTGGCCTCTAGTTTTTGCTTGGTGGCCTCTGGTTTTTGCTTGCTGTACTCTAGTTTTTGCTTGGTGTCCTTGCTTGGTGGCCTCTGGTTTTTGCTTAGTGTCCTTGCTTGGTGGCCTCTGGTTTTTGCTTAGTGTCCTTGCTTGGTGGCCTCTGGTTTTTGTTTAGTGTCCTTGCTTGGTGGCCTCTGGTTTTTGCTTAGTGTCCTTGCTTGGTGGCCTCTGGTTTTTGCTTGCTGTACTCTAGTTTTTGCTTGGTGGCCTTGCTTGGTGGCCTCTGGTTTTTGCTTGGTGGCCTTGCTTGGTGGCCTCTGGGTTTTGCTTAGTGTCCTCTGATTTTCGTGTCTGGTGTCCTCTGGTTTCTGCTTAATGTCCCCTGGTTTTCTTGTCTGGTGTCCTTGCTTAGTGTCCTCTGATTTTCTTGTCTGGTGGCCTCTGGTTTGTGCTTAGTGTCCTCTGATTTTCTTGTCTGGTGTCCTCTGGTTTTTGTCTGGTGTCCTCTGCTTTTTTCTTAGTGTCTTCTGGTTTTTGATTGGTGTCCTCTGCTTTTTGTTTGGTGTCATCTGGTTTTTGTTTGGCGTCCTCTAGTTTTTGCTTGGTGTCCTCTGGTTTTTGCTTAGTGTCCTCTGGTTTTTGTTTGGTGGTTTTTCGCATGACTCATCTGAATTGGTTTGTAGTATTTAACATTGTTGGTAGGTAGGAAACACAAAACCCCAAAATAACTTGAAATCCTGATTTATAAAATCATTACTCAATCTTACCTCTGATTTCTCAACACTAGAGGTAATAAGCAGTTCTGTCAAACTCCAGAGTATTGTAAGCACAAGCTATTTGAAACTTGAAGATGGAATTCAGGCACTTTTTTGGCAACAAGGGTTTCCCTTTCCTTTTCTGTCTTTTGTGTCATTTGTTTTTGTTTGGTTACTCTTTTCAAAAGTGATAACTTTTCATGACTGATGCTTCCATGATTGACAAACCAACCAAAAGTAAGTCAATGTGTTGATTTTAAATAAGCATGAGGACTGTACATAAACAAGAAATGAAAGGAAAGACATTTCATTGAAGATTAACAAAAGTGTATCGCAGGAATAAATTTCATAAATTTATTTGAGCATAGACAATGGGGATGGGCAGGTATCTGTTCTGTGGGGTGTTGACTGTGTTGAACTTTGAGTAAAATTTGGAGAAAGCTTTGTTGTAAATCTTCCCTTTGAATTAGAAAGGATGAGTTTGGGTGACATAAAATGTCAGCTTTTTGTGCCCAATCTCACAGAATAAGTTTTTGGTCATAAAAATGTAAAAGATAGAAGTAATAGTAAACCTGACCTGGGGCCACATCCAAAAGCCTGCGTCAAATGATCACATTGTATGGACGATTCAAACGTAGGGTTTTCAGATACGTCCTCTAGGTCCTCTAAAAATAACAGTGTGTGAAACGGGTTAAAGGTCACTTTTACAAATGAAAAAAAGTTTCTGTCTGAAGAAAGCACTGAATTGGAATAAAAAGAAGAGTACAGATCCCCACAGACAACATCCGTTATACACATACAGATCCCCCAGACAACATCCGTTATACACATACAGATCCCCACAGACAACATCCGTTATACACATACAGATCCCCACAGACAACAGCCGTTAGACACACTAACCAATGGGTCATGTAGTAAAGGAGTTCAGGGCTGGGTTTTTTTTTTTGCTTATGACGACAATGCTTCCCAGTTTAAAAATGAGATTGACAATAAAAAATCTGGTTTCTCATCATCCAAGTTAATTGCTGCTAGTCAAGAATGTTTGATATCTTTATGAACATTACAAACATATTAGTCGGTGATGGATATTTTCAGAGGTGGATCCAATATCATGAGTAAATATGTCTTCTTCATCCCTTTTTTCCATAGCTGAATTAATGGGGCAGATTTCTCAATTTCCCTGAAAATATTGTTTAACAACAAAACAATACAAAAGTATTGCTGTAGGAGGAATAAGGCAACTGATTGCCACTGAAGGAGTCGGGGGTTCGTGTCTAAATCCAATTTAAATAAAATGTTTTGAGCAAGATGTTGACGTGAAGATCATGAATGAACAATAGAAACATTTACAAAACAGAGCTGAAAGGCCATGAACATTATGAAACATTCAGCATAACAATTCTAGGGAGAATTCCTGAGCAGCCTGGCAAAAGGCGTTCTGCGTCTCTTTCTTCTGAGGAGACGTGACGGCAAACAACATGGTCCAGTCAAACAGCTGTTTCAGGTAAGTCTCTTTCTGCCCTTTGGACAAATGAGGAGATCGGAGACTGATGTTTAGCAAGGCTCTGCTACTGGCATGAAGGCTGGGAAAAGGCATCTGGGGAAGAACAAAAATACATTTCATTACATTTTACACCTACAAAAACCTCAGCCAAGAATGGCCCCTCCTCCCCACTACCTCAGGAAACCTTGCATAAAAATGGCATTCTGAACAGTGCAACCAAAATTAATAGCATTCTCACAAAATAAAGCAAACAGAAATCTTTCCTAAGTTGATATCAATACTTTAAAAACAAAGCTTAAAATACAAAAAAATAATGCCACTGTAAGCTAAGATGCAGAGAATGCTTCAAGATTGAAAATGAAAATGCAATCGATTCAATATCACCTGTCAAACGCTGACAACTTGAGGAGCACAACAGAAAATGTGCAATGATTGGTGATAAACAGCATCATTTTCAAAGCATGGTTTTAACATGGATTTTGTTAATTTTGATTCACGAACTAAGAAAATGCAATCCCTTTTCCATTTTGTACAATCTTTCCATTTTGTCCTGAATGCCATTAGTAATCCGGTGGGTGAAATCAGTGTCCCAATGCTGGCTGATACCTGTCTGTTTGCTTCAAGCACCAACAAGAATTCATTAAAAAACATTGTACACCCTACAGGCCAGACTAGATTTTTCAAGCCAATGAGCCCAAGCATTCTTTGTGACTATCAAAAGAGAAAACATGTTACAAATTTAATAAGCCAGTCTATAAGAGCTTGCATTTCCAATCACAACACATTCTCTGCGTCCTCACTAGTACAAGACTAAAGAAAATTTCATCACACTAAAAAAAGTGGCCTTTGAAAACGCACAACCATACCTTGGATACATCAGGAAGTCTTTTCAGCTCTGCAGTCAGACTCTCCTGCTCTTGTTTCAGCAAGGCCTGTGTGACGTACGGCTGGATGTATTTGGTGTCTACAGGCAGATCATCCCACTCCAAGGGTATCTCGTGTCCATCTGGGGAAATCCTGGACATCGGAATGCCGCTTGACATGTCTGCCAACCCAGAACTGCCATCTTTGTTGTCTCTCCATAACACCTTCATGGAATCAATACCATACATACAGGTAAAGAGATGCATTGAAATATAATACACATTTACCAATTAATATTTGCAGTGCAACCTGCTTATAATGACATCACTGTGGTCGTGAATTAGTGTAGCCAAATGCCGCTAAATTTGATCAATATCTAAAGTGAAAGAAAAATAATGGAAGAAAGACTGCAATGTAGAGGCATGAAGCAAAGTCAATGGTAAAAATGTGTGGCCCTTGAAAGGACCATGGTTGGAGATTGGGATACGTTGGGACCATCCTCATTGATTGTGATAGCCTATTGGTGTTGAATTTTACTGGTTGGCAAGAAAATGTTCTCTGTATTTTGACTTGGTATTGCCAATTCTGATCAAGTTGGGGTGTCGTTATAAGCGAAATCGTCAAATTTCAAGTTGTTACATCAGTTGTTTCATCACTGATGATATATATAAGGAAAAAACATGACTTTGAAGTGCACTATAAGTGGAACATTGCTGTGTCCGCTGCCGATGTAAGTAAGATGCACTGTATATACTATAAATTTAATTTCTTAAAATATCCGGTCTTCAAGCATAATCAATATCACAATTATATAGAACAATTCTCTTACATGCTTGTTTTGCTTTCTTCCTCTGCTTCTCTTCATCCTCTTCTTCCTCTCCATAAGTTGTTTACTATTATTATTATTATTATCATTATTATTACTATCTAAGAAACCCCATTCTTCAAAGGGAGAGAGGATGGAAGGGAAAAAGGGGCCAAGACCAAGGGAAAGAACTCACAAGGCAGAAAGGATGAACCTGCCGCCTTATTGGCCTTGACATAACATTTCCTATAATCCATGTACATAGGAAACTTACGCAACTTCAAAGTTGTTCATATAAAAATAGATAAATGAAGAAAATATGGTGAAAAAACTCTTTGGAATATTGATATAGATATAAGTTCTATATTTTCTATGGGCTCTAGGTCTAGATTTAGATCTGGCCACAGAATTCTACCTAAGATTAGAACTCTGTGGATCTGGCTCGCCATTTCCAGATGTTGAATCTTGATCTTAGATCTATAAGTTGGTAGATAATGACATACCACCAGAATACTACTCTACATCTAAGTAGTTACCATATAATATCTTATAATACTACTCAAGATCAAATTAATTACCAGATAACATATTGTGTATATTTTATGTGTTGCCCAAATCTATGATTCGACATGATCCATAAATAACTGTCTTGAGTTGTGAAAGAAGTCATCGAAGGAAGGAAGGAATCAAGGAAGGAATCGAGGAAGGAAGGAAGAAATTATCTTTACTTTATTCCATTACATTCTCCAGATCATGACTGAATGAATCAAAGTGGTCCCTTCTGTGAAAAAGTGAGTGAACACGATGACAGAAATTGTCACTCTTGAGAAACGTCAGGATTTATTGACATAAGACAAAATCATATTAGATCTATTTCATTGGATTACTTCCAATGATATTGCAAGTTTTCTTGGATAAAAAAAACAAAAAAAACCCCAACAAAAACAAATCGGATATTCAATGCATTTTCTTCAGATGTCATTAAGCTGGCTATGTAATAATTTCTGGCTTATTCAAAGGCTCCCATGCATATCCAACAATTTCTTTTGAGATTTAAGATGTAACAGACTCATCAAATTCAATTGTGTGCAAGAATGGAGTTTAATACGTATGATCCAAATATTCTTCTGAGACCTGTACAGGAGAATTGCTATAAAATGTGGCAACCTGGTTGTGGGGCCAAGGCTTTTGACTTTAACCATGGGCATTTCAAGTTTGATGCTGTGCCATGCAGTAGTGCTTTTTAGTCCTTGGCAAAGACTATTTCCACATTTTCCTCACCCCACTCAGGAGTTATTGAGTCCCTGACCACAGGCAGAGGAAGATCTTGTTGGTATGCAAGAGCAAGTGTGCCTGTGAAATGGCTGCATCTTGGTATACTCCACATGGAGTTGAGGTTTTTGGTTGAGAAAATGGCCGTCAAAGAACATTTGTACGGCGCTTTGGGGCACATTTAGTGCTATAGAAATGATCTAATTTTTAAAGCCCCTCTTTTGAGGCCTGTTTTAGAATGTGGATGTAGAGTCTAGGATTCTCATATCAAAAAGACAAAAAAAATCCAAACAGATGCGCAAAAGAAAGTCCAGTTGAATGGACTGGGATATATAACCAACAAGGTGAAGCCTCGCTCTCTCTGGACAATAGAAAAAAGTGCTAAATCTTTCAAGTTTTGGTCAAACACATAATGGTTTATACATTTCAGACTAAGATATACATTTCTGGATTGTGATGCTGGATCTCGATCCGATCTAGATCTACGTAGTAGTCTGAATGTGGTCTCTTTGATACTAACAAAGATGTAGAGGAGATTCAGTCTGCTGAAAAGGTCCAGAAGGTGTTGTAAAATGGTGTCCTTTCTCTTCTTCTTCATCTCTTCTGAATGTATTTTTCAGATTGAATTCCCCGCCCCCCCTCCGTGAGGAACTCCATGTGAATAAATTAAAAAAGGAGATTATAGAAGAGTCCACCCACCCACGCTAATTATTTGTTCAAAATTCTTCTATCCAGGAAAAGATACAGCAGTTTAAAATCCAAAACAGTCACATGAGAAAAAGTTTATTTCACCCCTCTGTCCTAAAAACGAATACCGTTGAGTTTATCAAGTTTTAAAATATCTATGTTTACATTTATTCATTTGTTCTTTTTTTTGTTTGACAACTACCATTTTACTCACTTATGTCTTGAGTGAGTGAATCAACAAGTTCAGATATGGAGAAACCAAAAACTAGGTAGTGTCATGAGACCGAAAAAAACCAACTGAGTCAAACTGAGTCATGCAGACTATGCATAAAATATGAAAGAATAAATACAAAAAAACCCAACAAAACTGAATCCAACTGAGTCGTACTGAGTCAGGCAGACCATGTATGAAATATGAAAGAAGAAATAAAAAAACAACAATCCCAACTGAGTCGTACTAAAAAATATGAAAGAATAAATACCAAAACAAAAAGGAAAGACACTACTGCTGTACCTTTTTGGGCTTTTGGGCGGCAACAGATGTATCTGCTGGAAGAATTCCCAGGAGATCAAATTCTACACTTCGTCTCACTTCCCCCATATCCAAGGGTACTGAATTCTCCCGATTTCGGGATACTTTCACGTAGGACAATGTCTCCGACACACTCCGTTTAACCGAAGGCGGCCTGTCTTTGCCGGAAATATAACCAGCATCATTTGGTGAAAGCACTGTGGGGGATTCTACAGAAGGGGCTTTCCCGCTGGAACTTTTGCCATTTATATCAGTCACAGAAAAAGATGATAATGATGATGATAGAGTTGAAAGAGCGGATGATGAAGGAACTGATGATGATAATGGTGACAAGGAGGATGGTGAGGAAAGGCCATAACCACCATCTTCCTCTGAAGCTATGTCCGTTCCGTTCAGCGAAGGGGTTTGTCCAGTGGAAAGAGAGTGTATTCCACTTGATGAGGAGTCTGATTGAGCGGGGGCAGAGGTTAATAAATGCTGGGAGATGGCACGATGAATATAACCCAGAGATTGAGTCAAGGCCTCTCTTTTCCCTTGGATGTCCCACAAGATGCCTTTGGACAACCGTAGAAGTATTGCGTGGCACAATTTGTTGTCATGAGGTATTTGTGGTGAAGGGCATTTAGATGATGGTGATGATGGTGATGAAGATGGAGATGCGGATATTGCGAGTGACAGCGGTTGAGACGGGCTTTGCAGCATCTGACTCTGAGAAGGGGCTGGGAGATATACAGGTGGTACATGTTCCAAAGTCATAAGGTTCTGTTTCTGATGACCTTCCTCTGAGAGTTGGACGATGACTTCGGGTTTCATACATACAGAGGAGGGTGATCCGGGCGGATCCACGGATGATGATGGGGCTGATGACAAAGGAGATGCTGAAGATGGTGATTGCACAGATTCTGGTGCTACAGGAGAAGTATTCAATGTAGGTCCACTGATACTCTCTCCAGTATTTTTGGTTGATGAGGAATGAATGGGAGACAGGGTGTTTGGATCTGATTTCGGGCATGAGATCGAGGTGTTTGTTAAAAGATTGTCCGACTTGTTTGAAATATCACAGGAAGAGGGTGAAGCTGAGGAATAGAAAATAAACAGCCAAAACTGTGAATTCCAATAAATGATATAAAAAAAGGAGCATGTCTGATGAAATATTTACATTAGATGATTGTGTCTACCCGACTTACATTTGGTCTACATGAGTGCTAGGGGACTATTGTCAAGGACATAAAGCTTGTACCACTCAAATGTGAAGACTGCCATGTGACAGTGGCGGAGATGGGCTTGACATTGGACATCTGAGTTCTCTACATCCTTTAGGTCTGGCACTAAGATAACCATTGAATCAATAATCATCATCATCATTATCACTGCCTCCTTTTTCTTCTTTTCTGTACTGTACATTATTATTATTATCATTATTATTATCATTATTATTATTAATATTATTATTATTATTTTTATTATCATTATTATTATTATTATTATTATTATTATTATTATTATTATTATTAGTAGTA
>JAOWAY010194602.1:0-10199 GCA_028565895.1 Goniobranchus geometricus | reverse complement strand
AAGCTAAAGTAGTTTTATTTTCAAAACGTATTTAGCTCATACTATTGTAGGATCATTGTTGCGTGTCTCTTTGTCTTTAAGTAAATACATTTGTTATCCTGAACTTGATTTTTATTTCTATGTAGATCTCAATTCTAGATTTAGACTTTTTCACTTCAAGTAGATCAAGATTTTCAGAGATTATCCAGATCTAGACTAGACTGTCTTCCTTTCTATATAGACCTAGACAAATCTCACTTGTTCGATCTAGCGTTCGCTAAAATCCTTTCCGCCTTGTGTAGTGATTATTTATTCAGTAGAACGTAAGCCTCGTTTCAATGAAAACCCAATTATTTCGATATAATATAGATCTAGAAGCGATATTAATCATTTCATTTAAATGGATTATAAATCCAAGACGTAAACTTTAAACACTTTGTCATTGGTTAACTAAAATAGTCTACAAAGAGTATGAGAAAAGACAACAACTTTCATCTGATCCAAATAGTGTATGTAATTGGATGTGTAGTCACAGGCTGAAGTATGGCTTGTCAAAATCTGGTCTCTGACCAAGAAGTAGTTCAAATGTTGTTGGTTTTTAAATCTATGCCATGCTATGTGGAACGGAATATACTTATAGACAATGATATACAGCCTAAAACTTGAGTTTTTTTTTATATAGCCCAAAATCCATTAAATGTGCTCAAAGCGCTGTACTTCTGTGAAGAATGATTTGGAACAAGTCTTACCTCAAATCGAAATCGTCTTGACTTTATGATTCAGCCCAGTCGTAATTCTCTTAAAGCCACGTTATATTTGGAAAAATATCTCAGAAGAAGAGCCATCACGAAAAGCTCTACACGGCCAAAAAGGTTATCGTTGAAATAAGCGATATCCAGCCTACATTTATACATCTGAAAGTGATTTTGAACCAGTTTTAACTAAAATTAAAATCATTGCAAGTTTCATGATTTAAAAGTAACAAACTGCAAACGATAAACGAACAAAAAAAGGCCTACCAAACAAAAAGGAAAAAAAACTACCTAAAATATCGCAAAAAAGAAAAACAAACACACCAAAAGAAAATGAAAAGAATCTTAAACAATCCCTAAGACAACAACAACAACAAGAACAACAAGAACAACAACAGCAAGAACAATCACGATAACAAGGAGAAAACTGTCTTTGAAACCAAAACATTCCGAAAAGCTTTGTTGCATAAAGGCATTAAAGTCTGTCACTTATTTACTTTTGTTGGCCAATTATCAAATGAATGGATGTAATATGCATCATACATTGATAACGACACAGAGCTCCCCCTTGATTTTTAGTTGAAAAGATGAAAGCGAATCAAAATAGGAAATTGGCCAGGCCAAAAGTCGGCAGTGTGCGGTGACAGGGGAAGCCCTAAACCTCGATAAATTTCTTTTAGTTTCCAATTTCTTTGCTTTTCGTCAAAGAAAAAGAAGAAAAAGTACCAGAAAGCTTATATTGCCATCCTAATTCGTAAAGAAATCATGCCTGCCTCCTCCTACCTTCTATCTATCCAGCCACGACTCTGCCTTTCTCCTAATATCTCCCCATTGGCATAGACGTGATCCATCGCTAATCTACGACATCTATATTTCTGTCAGACGCGTTCCAATGCTACCTAAAGCAGATGCAAATCGCTCGATTCTGCCTCGATATTTGAGTTTTTCCTTCTAGCACACTCCGGTCTTAAGAGGCAAGATAATCCTTGTCTTCTCCTCACACTGGGTGCGTCCATCTTGTTCCGTTTTATAGTCATAAACCTTCCCACGTTTTAACGACGCTTGGTTCTATGCCCTATTTCTACTCTTTTATCTCTCTTTCAGAAAGCCACCCTCTCTCACTCTTCTTTCACCAACCATGACGACAAATCGAGACGGACCGGGTCGGTGCTTTCTCGTGATTTGACGCGAGAAATGTCGATACATTAATTTGTTTCCCGCCCTCCGTTTTCGTCCCTTTCTTATTGCGTTTTCTTTTCTCTTCTTTTAGTATCGGTCATTTTGTACTCCCTTCCGACCGATTTTCATTCATACGCAATCGCGCGCAGTCACTAAACGAATGTCGCAATAGACGTGTGGACGTATACGTGGATCTGTGTCTCTCCTCGGTGTGCATGCGTAACATTTCTTGACTACGGATTTATCGCAAAGTTGAGGTTGAAGTTTAATTCTGTGCGCACAGGTGGATTGGAATACAGCTTATGTTGTCTCTTCTGTGTGGGCCAACGGAAAAAATATGGGATATTTTCTTTGAAAATAAAACATTTGTGCCAGGTGCTCATGTGAAGAAAAAGACTTCAATAAATGTATCGTTTACATCTTTCTAAGCAATGACCCTATATAACCAATAGTTCCCTCTTGACCTCTGGTCCTTGTAACTGGGGTCATAGACATTGTGCAAAATATCTCATGGTGCTCTTTGTCTTTTCCCCTAATGTTAGTCAAGGCTAACAAAGTGCATATTATCTGTAAGTCCATATTTTGCAATAGTCACATGCCTGTACGATAACCCATTAATGGTCTCAGGTTAAATATCCATCAGCTACAAACTCTCCGTGACAAGAATCGTAGGAAAACGTCTATTTTAAGACTCATACCAATGATAACATTGCCCATTGGTTTGCGTTACATACAAGTCTTCACGTTATTCCAATATCGTCTCTTGCCCGGGATCTAAAGTCTGGTGGGTTTGTTTGTTTTTTTTAAATTCGTGACTATCGAGGCATTGTACTATGATGCTTTTGAAAGATTGGGCAGATGCATTGTAACACAAATTCATCACCTTATTTTGCTGACTGTGGTTACATTTGGCGCCATCACATTTCGAATACAAAAATCACAGGAAATTGATTGGCTTAAGCAAACTTATTATTGTTTCAACAAATCAGAAGATTTTACTGCTGCCATTGACAAGACTGTAAAGTTAGAGTTGATGCAGAATGCGCAGACAATGCTACATGTATTTCTTTGTGAGTAAAGGGAAGCAAATATGAAGTATGAATTTAGGATATTACTTTAACAGGGGGGGGGGGGTGTATCAAAGGGAAAACTAAGTGTGAAAAACACATAAATTTATCAGTTGTGCGCTCTGATACTTAGATTAGTCCCAGGAAGCATCCACATTTACCTATAAACACACTCAATGTCGGAGACAAAGTGGGAAAAGGCCTAAAGAAAACCCGGCCTCTAGCTCTGTAGACAAATTGCGTTTCTTAGACTGGAAAAAAATATAAGATCATAAAAAGTTGTAAACAGATCTAAGACGGAGCCAAAGAAAACAAATTAATCTCGGAAGAACCCATCAGATCGATCACGGCTACACTTTCTATAGGAATTAAGATTGGACGGTTTGCTACTCTGTCAGAAGCAACGAAATGCCTCTAAGCGAATTACTTATCCTGAATGAGAATGGGAAAATCGCTCCCTTAAATATCTTCAAGACAAAACTAAAAAAAACAACAACAACAAACAAACGAAAAAAGGAACAATCGCACAAAAATCAAACTACCCACAATTAGATGCTAACTTTGCTTGCGAAAAACTGTTGAGGGTCGGTGTGCGTTATAAATTCTCACCGAGTAAGTCCAACGTGCGATATTTTTTTTGGTCAAAGAGCAGGGTAACGATACAATAGTTATAGTGTTATATTTGTTAATATGCTCTGTTCCGCAACTTTGTCACCGAGCATCCAATTGTATGAAACATATACATATTTTGAGAAGCTTATTTTATGTTATTAAACAAATATCTCTAAGCGTTATCGTGTTAGTCAACATTGTGACTATGACCTTCATCACCGATCTTTCAAGCTACTTCTTCAGCGTCTTCAGGTATTTTTCCTCGAACAGACATTGGCGATCATTGTCCTCCACTCACCTGTCATCAGCTAACATTATAAAGCTGTTGTTGTTACCATTCGGCATTGCCCATGGCTTAAGACTTTCAATAAACGTTAATCTTTGTCTTCCTCTACTGTGCTTGCCTTTGACCTTTCCTGTCATGGCTAGATGTTCTAAGCCTTTGTGGCGGCAAATGTGTCCAAAAAATTGTAGTTGCCTCTGTCTTAAAGTTTCGATTAATGATCTCTCAAGATTTGCATCTTTCAGTACTGTTTCATTA
This sequence comes from Goniobranchus geometricus, assembly GCA_028565895.1. NCBI lineage: Eukaryota > Metazoa > Mollusca > Gastropoda > Nudibranchia > Chromodorididae > Goniobranchus > Goniobranchus geometricus. The sequence goes on along the minus strand of JAOWAY010194602.1, from coordinate 6,069 downwards.
GACGTTTTCTCTGTCCATGAAATTCACATCAGATAATACAAAGATAACCAGTTCCATAGTTCTCTCTTTCCATTAATTTGATCTCAGGCCGCTTAACCATTTAGTATTTGACAAAAGCTTTCTCACTTCAGTCCTCGTCTTCCTGTAGGTGCTGCCTTCGCTCTCATCTCCATTTTTCTTTTGTTGCCTTCTACGTTATAATTTTGGTCCCTTTTGAAGAAAGAATTCATTCTGGCCATAAGTTCTTTGTGTCCATGATTTCTCAGCCTGTCATAACTTTCTCTCATGGCGTTTTGGAAGTATCAATGTATCAACGTTGGAATGAGATGAAATAAAACGAACTGAAATTAAAAAAAAAAAAAAAGAATGAAATCAGCGCTGTTTCCTCAGTTTAAACGTGTACCGGGTATTTGAAAAGAAAACGATAATAAACGATGCGTTGGTGTTACACGACAATTGTATAAAAACTGCATTTTCTAGAAGAAATGGAATCCGATGAATATTCCTTTCAGCTAGACACACGTAGACATATTAGTAAACATATAGTGTGAGAGATGGAACCAGGCAAACATACCCCCCCACACACACACACACACACACTCACACTCAAAACCCACGCGCAGATGCAAGCAAGCGCTTGCATATATTTGGGAACGCTAATAGAACTAAATGTTGTGTCAAGAATTAGGCTTTGAATGGGATAATTGGATTTATACTGTTCTCTGCTTGTTTTTTAATGCCCAAACAGCAGTCAATCTCGGTGTTTTCATATTCTTTTAATGCAGATCTATGTGTTTTGTGATACTAATTGTCTTTTTTCTTTAACGATGTGGCTGCAGTAAACATCCTCGAGATTCATTCTAAATTTGTCCCCATTCAAGCCACAAGTCTCTTTGTATGATGATTACAAGTGCAATGTTTGCATGATAAAAACGTATAGATGTTTTTACTCTCATTTATACCTTCATAAAAATATGTGTGCGAAAGACAAAGTGAATATGATCCTTGGTCCGAGTTACATGTAAATAGTTTTCTCGATTTTCCTGTCCTAGAATGTCTAGCTAAGAAGAGGTACTTCTCGAATTCTGAAATGATTTATTTCATTGTCTTGGCATCAATTTTTAAACTTTCTGCACACCATTTTACTTTTCAATTTAATCTTTCCTGAACCTTTTTTCTTTCATTTTCCTTGAGGGCCATAATCGCAATGTGGACTACACATTTAGATAACTTTACATCAGTGTGTGTAATTATATCATATATCCCCTTAGGCAAAATGGAATCTTATGGTCTTTCAGAACATGGCTTTGCCCTAGAATCGAATAATATGCATTGTCCCCTGTAAATGTAAATATGTTTACATCAGTCCATGCTCTGCTAGAACATCTCTTGAGGCAAATTATTGAAATTCCTCTGCTTTTCGGAACATTGTTTTTTCTCCGGATGGTACCACTCAAAAGTATTCCTGAATATTAATATCAGTCGCACGTCTTTAATTTGTTCACTCTCTATTTGATTTTATTTCTGTTTAAGCTTATCCTTCCTTCGTAATTCAGTTATTCTGATTTTTAAAAAAAAATTCATTTCTTCTTTATTTACGTGTAATAATTTGCCCTCCTGCCATCTGAACAAGTGTCTGTACCTACACGTCAATTATATAAATATTAGTCCCCATTCCCCCTCCCCCTCTTTGCTCCCCCCCCAAAAAAAAAGAAATAATAATCGGTATTATGGACGTTAACTGTGAAAGTTTATTTTCTTGCTCACCTTCTCTTCTCTTTGTCTTAAGAGATAACAGTTTTCATTAGGAAGAGTTACATGGCTTTAGTGTTTAGCTGTGCCGTTCTGAAGATGGCGATGGAATCTTTTCTCGGCCCGTTGCACATTTTAGTACCCGAAGCACTGTTCATTGTTGAAAGGAACCGAGACCTTTCATGGTAAAAGGAAACGCTTATGTAAGGTGGAATTGGGTATCCTGTAGTCTCCTCAACTTCTTGCATTGCAGCTTTCTGGTGGAGGATAGCGCCAAATACTGCTCCTGGGTCCTGTCTGCTTTTGGCTTAAGGTTTTGGTGATAACAATTGATACTTACCAAAAAGACAACTGTATAATATTATACTTGACAAAACAAAAGAAAAATTATAAGTGTCACATTCAAATCTAGATAGCCACCTGAATTCTTTCTTCCCTTGCTCTCTTAGACTGTGGAATAGAATCCTGATTCTGTCAGACGCAGTCGAGATGTAGACTGTTTCAAACAGTCTTTCTGCCTCATTACCTTGAGGTGAAACCATTAGACATTATGGGCTTGAACACAACCACGACCTGTTTTTTACTTAGTCAGTCCAGTCGGTTTATTTGAAGAAAACGGAGATAAATATTTTAAAATATTATGAATTACATGTAGGTGCAAATGATAGAGGAGCTTGATAGGTGCTAAATCCCTCTAGCCCTTTTCCAAGGGCATTTGCATACGTTTGTTTTGGCTGATGTTAAAGATGTTCAGTTCTTTTTGTCGTCATGTTTATTAGTCTTTTGTTTTGTGTGTTTTTGTTTTTGTTTCAATTTTAGAAATTTGAATGTAGATATCTTAAAACGCCTACATTTTAAAGTGATTTTCCGCTCAAGAATGTGTGTCCTTTTCCTCTTTTGAAAATTGGTTGGTGGCTGGATTTCAAGTACTGCATCTTCTTCCAAGACCTTTCTTGTTTACCAACATGATATCCATGAAATTTGTCACATTTGTTGGTATTAAAGCTACAAGGAAAAGGACTATTTTTTTCTATTTGTCTTCAATGGCTTTTTAATTATGTATATTCTTCCCACGAAATGCAAATACGCTTTTTCATTTTATCCTGGTCACACAAGTTTGCCCAAAGAAAAAAGAAAAATTGTCCACGTTAACCTCGTTAATGGGCGTTACTCTTTCCAGCTTGAGTTCTATACATAACATCATAAAGTCGTTTGAGTCGGTCGGAATTTCTGTGAAGATTTCAAAGGGGTTTGAGAATTTCCTTGACAAAACAGACACTTTGTTCAGTTTTTCATTTTAATTGAGTAATCCCTAACTTTAAAGTATTTCTACGTCGCATTCAAGTACAAGGTTTCACTCCACGGTTTTCCAAGCCTGTGTAGAACATCAAATGCTGACGCTAAACCCCCTGCTTGTTTATCACTTTAAATACGGTGGACTTCCTTAACACATTGACGATATCTGTGATTAGGGGCTGAAAATGCGGAATGCGTCAATAAAATTCTGTCATAATTCATACCCACTGGACTTTGTCAGGTTCCTTATCGATTTAAGAGTACCCAGGTTCCGCGTCTTGGAGTATCGCTGGGGCTCGGTTAATAAAGATTTAAACATAATCAATTCTAGTCCGTTAACCATGTTGTTTGCACAAAACTGCCCGTATCTTTGCAACGGTAGAAAACATTTCATTGAAGATTTGAAACTGATTTTATCATTTTGTGAATTACTGCTGTTGTTTTCGAGTTTGCTTCCTTGCACAATGTAAAATTGAATAACACTTCAAGTGTAAACTTTACGATGCTTTAAGGAAATCGTTAAAGTGTATTGCCTTCATGACCTTTTTGAGTGTTTCAGAATGCACTAGATTAAATTGAGTCCAAAAGCAAACTCTACATTACTATTTACGGCAAACCAACACAGTACGACAGAAGACATTTTCCATTTGCATCTTTGTTCATAATTCAAACGAACTGCGCGGATATGGTAAAGGTTCAGATAATATTTAAAGATATCACAAAGTTTAGAACTTTTTAATCAAGACACAAGAACAAACGGAAATTATTCTTCCCGAAACAATGATAGTATACGAAAAGTTCAAATTCAATATATTCGTTTGAAGGCCACGACAGAATTGGACCTGCCTGCAAGATTCAGTACTATAATTTCTGAGTCGAAATGGACAGTGAAGGAACTTTGGGATGATGCATCGGTAAGGACTCAAATATTTTGAATATTATGAAAGATCTCTCCTCCCTGTTTTATAGGAGAATAAACTCGTGTTCGGCCTGCAGATGATCCACCCACTTATACTACCAATGTTAACCATACAAACATCTGTGATCATGGAGGAAATGGTCAAAGGAATTAAGAAAACTGTATTGAAATGGTTTTACCTGATTAAATGCATTTGGTTGTATCATTAACCATTGTGACATAATGGTATGTAAGATTCAAGAACAAGGAAAACCGTAAAAATATCACTATTATTCTTTCATTTCGTTTCATTTTCAAATAAAACGATACCTAGCACTTCCTCTAACTCAGATTAGGGCGAATTGCACAACGTTGACTTAAAATAATACGAATACATGCGTTTATATGTAACTTCAAAAATGCATGCACACGTGGACAATAGATTCAGACAAAGAGCTTACAAGAAAAAGGAGACTATTCATTCTGAAAATATTTTCTTTGAAAAAGTGTTTTCTGTCTTACGATTAAAAGAACGCGGCCATATGTGTATTCTTCAATAGCACACCGCTTTTTATTGTTTCAAATCAATTACGATGATGAAAATTAGGGAATATTGGAGATACGTCTGATTTGCTTTCCGCGGCTGTTGATTTTCGCCAGTGGCCGGTGTGAGTGTGGATTACCGCAAATGTCTACCTGGAAAGTGAATTGGCCACAAGATAATGAGATAAACTGGCTTCCTTAGAGCATCACGATTATCGAGCAAAGACAGTGCTTGCTATGATTCCTTTCTCGTCATTGCGAGATTTCGATGACGGTTTGGATGACCATATGGATGGTGAAGAGGATGGCGATCTTGATATGGCCTTCCTCAGCTCTTTCATCAACGGACCTTTCTTACAAAATCGATTCCAGTTTGAGTTCGTTATGGGACAAACATTTGCTAAGGTAATTACAATATTGATTTTTTTCAAATAACTTTGAAAATTAAACGACAGTATGTAAACTGCCGTTAAAAATCCATTTTTATTCTGTTATATTACAGAAAAGGTAAACATTTACAAAACTGTATGGATTTCTGCTGCTACTTGTGTTTCCTTTTTCTTCTTGATATGGTAGAGGGAGTTCTGGGGGCGTTATTGCAAGAAACAAAATGGAACTGGCTTGATGTTTCCTAGCCAGATTCAATTAAAATGTCTCTAAGGGAAGCTAATTTGTTATCATTGGCACAACGTAGAGGGTTTCTAATTGTCCTCAGCCCAAAGCTTGGAAGAGCTGTCAAGGGAAAGCTTCCAAGCTCCAACTTCGACACCGTTTATTAAGTAACTATAACAAAAACTATTCGCTTCAACTTTTGAGACCAAGATTTCGGTGTGAGTAACACTAAAATGCATTATTGGTGAGGGTTGTTGACGAGGGGATCTTGTAATATTGGGCAAAAGTGTTTAATTTGTTCATTTAAGAAATAGAGTTACATTAAAGTTAAATACTAACTGATAGTGTAATACTTTCAGCAACCACTACAGGATTTTTTTTTCTTTTTTAAGTGAAGAGATATTTCAGAAACAGATTTAATCATGTTTGGCCACGGTTTGTCCGTCGACCTTGTACTTTTGAGTAAGATCACGTGCTTTGAAACATTCTGCATTTTCCCATCTCTTTCTTTCATCCGTCCAACTTTAAGAGCCCTTAGAGATGACTTAAAAGGCGACTTATTGGCAAACAATTAGTTCAAAAGAGTGTGACTTATTTGACTTTTTCCCCTCTTTTCGTTTTTGTCTGGCGCGTGGTACAGTTCATCATCTCGTTTACACAAACTTTAACAGTATTATAATTTCTATTTTTGAAGCGAGGTTTGATTCGAACACATCTGAGCATGTGGCTATGTACGTGTAATAATTGGCTCTTAACATCTTTGTAAACGTTTTATTTCATTTCAGTTTCTTGATTTTGAAATCGTATATTTATGCTAAAAGTTGAATTTTTATGCAAACATAATGTGCATCAACTTTTTGTCCACGTTTGTCTGTCTGTCCCTACACGTCCCCTTTATTTCTTAATTTTTTTGCTTTTGCCTATTTATTTGTCAAAAGATTTTTAATTTTTTTAAAAAGATTTCTTGT
>JAOWAY010194491.1:0-10200 GCA_028565895.1 Goniobranchus geometricus | reverse complement strand
TCGCCGCCTTCTTTGAAATATTCTGCCATGGCTGTTTGGGCAGGAATGGCGTTGTCTCTTCTAAGGATGTGTCCAAGTACTACTACTACTAATAGAAAGACTCTGTCGAATTAAAAGTCAGTCGAATTAGGAGATGATATTGAAATTCATCAGTCCGCATAATCACGTTCTGAAAATCCATTTATTTATAGCTATCACTACAAAGTCATATGTTCTAAGGTCTTATTTAAAGACTGACTTGTTCTGTTCTTGGTAGTCACAGTCAAAGCCACAGGTTTCAGATCCTCTCTACAGTCCCCACCCGAGAGTACTCTTCTCTTCCCTTTCACTAGATCTCAAGATCTGATCTAGATCTAGACTGATCTCTGGGACCACCCAGATCTAAGCCCAAACCAATTTCTATGCCACCCAAAAAACTCCAATCCTCATCCCACCCAAACTGCTTGCCTCGCCGTTTCCAAAATTTCCGGCAACACTGCCCTTCATCACCACTCATTGGGTTCATTTCCAGGCCAATTTAAATACAACTGCCTCTCTATTCACATGAGGCTAAAAGACAATCGAGTCGCAGAAGTTGCCTCTCGATTCGCACAATAGGCTAAAGGACAACTGAGCGGCATCAAACTGCTTATCCATTCATGAAGGCACTACTGTATAATTGAGGTACAGCAGCTCCCTGAATGCACACATTTGGCTGAAAGAGTCGAAGCATGGCAGTTGGGCCTCTGTACGCTCAGGCTAAAATGATCTGCTTCTTCCTCTTCCTATGTTATGAAGACCCATCAGCGTGTCACAATATTCTGAAATCTTCAGTTTCATAACCTCACAGTGGACGGTACAAACTATTACTTGATTTGAGGAGGACAAATTGAGATGGCTTCCTATCCATCTGGGGACAGTTTTCCTTCACCTTTGAGACTCGAAAATAGATTTATTTTACTTCTTTTCCTTCTGTCTAGAAGTGTTTCCAGATCTGTCCCGTCCTCTTATACTTATACCCGAGGAACGATGTTGTCATGTCTGAGCTAGGTGGATTTCATTATATTCCGTTCCAGCCAGATAGCGGCTACGGCTTCTTTGATCTTCCTCTGCTTTTTTAGAGCTCACTCTGTGAAGTGATAAGGTCTTGCAGGTGGCTTGTTGTTAGGTATTCTGTTGATGACCTACTGACATACTGCCGTTCACGTCCTGGTCAACCGACTTGGACGCCTCGGCAGCTTCATAGATCTGGAATGTTAGCTTTTTCATCTGCAACGATCTTGATCTCAGATAGCTCAGGTTTTCTTGTGATTTTAAACAATTTTGATCTCAGATAGCTCGGGTTTTCTTGTGATTTTAAACAATCTTGATCTCAGATAGCTCAGGTTTTCTTGTGATTTTAAACAATCTTGATTTCAGATAGCTCAGGTTTTCTTGTGATTTTAAACAATCTTGATCTCAGATAGCTCAGGTGTTCTTGTCATTTTAAACAATTTTGATCTCAGATAGCTCAGGTTTTTTTGTTTTTATTTTTTGATCTTGTATGGTCTAGTGACATATCGTAATACATCGTTTCTCACATATACCTCATTTTACATGCATTCAGTGGTCCTGTTCTGCATTGATTTGTTTGGGTTCAATGTTTGGTGTTGATTTGTTAACGTGAGTACCTACAAGGAATATGATGTTTTGTCAGTCATTTGTCTCTGTCCTTCCATAACTATCTTTTTTTTATGAGAGAAGAGTGTCTACTTATACCAAAAAACAGAGACTACGACTGAAGAGAAATAGAGAGAGAGAGAGAGAGAGAGAGAGAGAGAGAGAATGAGAGAGAGAGAGAGAGAGACAGACAGACAGACAGACAGACAGACAGAGACAGAGACAGAGACAGAGACAGAGACAGACAGACAGATAGACAGACAGAGGGGCAGACAGGCAAACATTCAAACGGAAATGAAAAAAAAAACACGCAGAGAACGGAGGACAGAGACACATACGGACAGACATAATAAAGACTTACTTGCACATGGAGACAAACCGAATCAGAGAATGGGAGAATCGCACAACCATACAGTCATGGACAGTTGTATAATTGCATATTTAAGACAGTCTTTTACAATTTACCCGTAATATCTCATTCCAGACATGATGATCATGCCTTAAAACATCAAGAGAAAGATTTTATCTTTAAGAGTTGTTCCAGCATAATTATCGAATTGTTTGAAAAGCGTTTTCTTTTCTGACTTACCCTCAATAATAAAATCGTGAATATCTAGTGAATATCTCAACGAAGACCAAAGCAGGGTATTAAAGACTTATGTCTGGTCAGTACTGTTATATGGTTGTAACTGCTGGAATATTTCAACAAACTGTAGGGAAAGGCTGGAAGCAGTACTCTATCTGTAGCGAGTCTTCTGTCACGGTGGATTTGATCTCCATCCACTCTTCCACATCTTGCACCAATCTTTGTCCTCGACGCTCTCTTCTCCTCTTTCCTGCTACTTTGGCCTCAATTACGTGTTTTTCCCAATGCTTGATGTCTTTTTTCGTGTCCAAAATATTGCAGATTCTGTTTTCGTAGGTCAAAGTGAAAATAAATTATAATATCATTGCAACCCTTGGCTTACCTGACCGCTAAGCCAGAAAGTGTCGCTCTTTGCTGTATAATTTTAAAAGAGACGATGTCAGTGTACTTGTTTACTTCGATCAAGATGAACTTCATATTCTTTCCACGGCCACTTACATGATAATTACATTTTTTTTAAATTTCCTGACTTCAATACGTGATAAAATGAGCCAATCTCCAACGAACTCCATTTATTCACTTCTGGAACACGAAACATAAAATGTAGATTTAATGGCACATCTGAAAGCATCGAGCAAGTCCTTACACGATAAACGGCAGAAAATTACCACTTCCTCTTAGAGTCTCTTCTACAAGTTTTCACGCTGAAAATAAACGAGTCAGCCTTTCAAATCCTTACTGTTCCTTCTAAGGGTGAAGGAAATGGAAGACAAGAACCATTCCCATGAGCATTCCAGACCCTAAATGGAGGCATTTACGTTTTGGTTCCCGGCACATTTGCCTTCTTCTTTTTCTAAAGTAGGACACTGTGAGTGTTCTTTCACACTAAAGTGTAACTGTTTGCGTAAGGAAAGGAAAGTCGCATGTCAGAGGCCACAAGAAGGCAAAACCATTCCGTTTTACCAAATATGCATGGTCAATATCCTCTTCCGTGCTTTACGTAGGGGCTATAAAATCCCCATTTTTCTCTGTAACGTTAAGTGCTTTGGGGGATTTTGTCAGAAATGAAGTCAATCCCCCAATTTTCTCTTCGTTTCTGTTATGCTATGTTTTGTGGTTTTGGTGTTTATTTGTTGGATTTTTTTTCTTGCTTTGTTTTTGTTTTTTCTTTTCTTTCCTTTTTTAGTAGAAGGGGAATAGGGAGAGAAAAGAAGAAGAATATATAATAAGAATAATGCATTTATATTTGGCTTTCTGCCGTTATAAGAACAGTCTCCGTTTGTTTTCCAAATGTTGATCACCTAGCAAGCATATCTCATGGGAGTATACAGTACAGTGTAGCTCTCTCAGCGTTCCAATACCAGCCTTTACCATGTGCGCCTCAGGAGGGATTCTTTCTTGTCTTTTATTTATGCGTGTGTCTTAATGGCAACGCCAACCTCCTCTGTTGTCACGTTGACTTGTTTTCTGAATAATTAACATAACATTGATATTTTCGATAAGTGAATGGCGTTGGCTGTTGTTTTATAAATGAAATTAAACAAATATAATAACATGACAGGAAGGAAACAGGGTTGAATTCCTATTGAACAGAAGTTGAAAGCCGTGGCCCCCGTTGTGCGAACGTCCAAAGTCGCCGCACACACAGCGCCTGCTCTTGCGGAAATGAAGTCCGACATCTTTGCAAGATGTTTTTGTTTTAAAGACACGACATGTATCACGTGTAAAAGGTTTTAATTAATTAGAGGTAACATAAGAGGCAGGTGAGCGAAACGGTCACAACTCCTAAATTATTGCACACTGTTAGTAATTTCTTGCTTATTGAAGCAAAACCAAAGGATCCAATCTACTAAGCAGACTTTTCTTTACTTCGGCGTTTCTGGAGTTAAAAAACAACCATCATACAACGACAACAGAATTGGGCGAATGACTTACTATAATGTCTTTACAGGCTTGCAGTTTGGTCCAGTTTCTTCAATTCGCCGGATGATTATAACTATTGGAAATGAAAATGAAACAACAACAACAACAACAACAACAACAACAACATCAACAACAACAACAACAACAGCTAAAACAAACCCACTAAAAAAGAAAAAAAGAAGCAATAACCCGACAAAACAAACAAACCCGATATAAACCAAAACAAACAAACCATACAACAATAGGAGAACAAACCCTGGGAAAAAACCCACACGTCAAAAATAACACAGAAAAAGGAACAAATGCTAAAGAGATAAACAAAGGATATAAGATGTTAGGTAAGATCATAATATTATCATGAATACACACTCTTACAGGCTAAACCTCGAGCAAATCTGAATAAGTAATGTGTAAGTAAATGTATTGCAGTAAAAGTTGTATGACATAACCTACAGTCAGAACAAATTCTGAGACAGTGTATCAAAGGTTGCCCATAGTGGTTGTCTCTTGGTTTTGATTTTCAAGTCTTTTAAGCTAAGCAAAGTGTCGACGGTGCAAAGCCTTTGTCCTAAAATGATGGGAAGTCTATAGAGGCTACAACAGGGCATGTGCACAGGCTGTGAACCCTTCTTTATCTTCTACCGCAGGTACCACTGGTCGAAGAGGACCAGAAAGAATGCAAAAGACAGAGTAACCGACATAAACGTAGCGCAATGCTGTTGTTGGGAAGTTGAGGGCAAAAGTGGCAGATAATCCTTGGCTGCCTCGTCTGGAATCACACTGTCTAGAAATGTACGCCCAGAGTGTACCGTTGCATTAACCCTGAAGACACCGAATCATGAGGAAGGACAAGATGGACCGCGTCTGAGTCAAGTAAAGTCTGTGAATGATGACCCAGACGTTGTCCTTGTTCGTCCTTACAGATCAGAATGACTAGAGGCACACTGCCTTTTCTATTTTTATCCACATAAAGTGAAGTAAACCAATCAATCATGATTCGTTGTCTTCAACGGTAATGTAATGGTACCTTTTGGGCGTATATTTCTAAACCCATTGTGATTCTCGAAGACACAAACAAGGATTGTCTTATCTATTGAGTCCTTCGCCACCTGAATAGAAAGAAAATGAATACAGATTCACAACACAATACTCATTTAAAATGTAGATTTTAACAATTCATTTGCCATGGAATAACACTGAAACATACTAAAGTAAAGACCACATCACTTCATCACTTCAATTGATAAGCAAGGATTTAACCGAAATGTGGTATGGGATGGATATTTTGACCCGACATGCATCTGGCCGTGTAAAAATGTACTGGCTCTTACGTTTCTCCTCAAAGAGTAACTTTCAATTTCGATCGAGGCTTGATCTATACCAAACTAGGCTACCATTTACTCGCCATCGCCCTCTCCTTTATGGGAAAGTGGGGACTACATTGTGTAGCAAAGCCCATATCTAGAATATAGAGTCATTGTAGCATTAGGTAAGCTCGAGAGTCATTGCAGCAAAGCTTAGATCTAGATTTAATTTTACCAATATGGGTCACTTTCTCTCGCTTTTAAGAAATGGGTGTCTTGAAAATGTATCATTTCCATGTTACCCCGCCTATTATCTAACCAAGAGAATGAAACAAAACATGCACATCCCAGTAACACAGCAGATAAGACATTAATTTCAAAACATGCCATGCTCACGATCAAACTTGGCTTGTTGACCTACATTATCCTATATCATCAGTTTGTGTTAGTTTTATCCTTTTACATGATAGATGGGCGCCTCAATCCCCATCTATTTGATCTAAATGTCGCAACATAATCGCAATACTACGGGTTGGCAGTCTAATTGCTGAAAATAGTTTTTGAAAAGAGACATGGCCAAAATAAAGGGACCGATCTTTAACACTGGGGTTTGCAGAACGTCGAAAGGAAGATTTAGATTACCTCCCCTCTTTGACATTTTAGTTGTCAGCATGAAGGTGTCTCTCATACAAACAATTGTCTTAAACCGAGCGGCCGAAATATCCCTTTCTTTGGTTGCAAACAAACTGCGTCAAGTCAAGGCATATATTCATCATCATTACCAAGTACCAGGTCCGAGGCAGACATTGGCGACCATGACACGCCATTCACTTCTCTGTTCGGACAATCTCAGGAAGTTCATGCTATTGTTTTTTCTGCTTTTTGTTTTTCATCCAGTGATTTAGGTTCACCAAATATGTCATATAATAATTCTTTGTTTATGCTGGTTTCAGCATACACTAACAGTTGATTTGTTGGGGTGGATGTCATATTTGAGGTGTCTGTGATGCTATTGTCTTCTAGGGGTGAACGTTACTAGTTATGATATTGTCATAGATCTACATTATAAGGTTTGATGTATATTAAGATATGATCAAGGTTGAAAATTATGTACCCTACCTGAATTTGGATATATGTTAAAATATTCGATAATATTTAAATGCTTTTGTTAGTATATAATACAATTCGGATATAATATAATCAATCAAAGGCTAAGTTTGCAATCCCTAACCTAAAACAGACGTAGAAGAAAGTCTTCTGTAAAAATCGCTCCTCATCCATGCAGTTCTTTTCGTAATAAAATACCGGTACTGTAGGCAGAAGTCGAAACAATGATACCAACGTACAAAGGAACACCTCTGACCACAGGGTCACAGTCAGATCGATTGTGTGATGGGCAAGGAAGTGGATCCATTTGGTACGCTGATAATTTACCCTTTTGTTCCGTTTACTTTTTTCTTCCTATTATCTCAGGTGATGGATTACTAGAGGGCCTTTGGCTGAAACTAGGTCGAGGATACGCCCCTTTTTTCTTCTAGTGCTTAAATTTGTTGTTTGGTTAAATTTCTACTGTTAAGCTCTAAAGAGAGAGAATGCTTCTTTCATTGTGGCCTGCAATAACTTCAAGAGACCATTTTGTATACAATCTATTTTGTAAACACCATGTTGTGAGGTAGAACATGTCTTCTTCTTCTTCTTGTTCTTCTTCTTCTTCTCCTCCTCCTCCTCCTCTTCCTCCTCCTCCTCCTCCTCCTCTTCCTCCTTTTCTTCTTCCTCCTCCTCACGTTTCCCCCGCCTTTTCCCCCTTCTACTCCTTCTTTTCTTTTTCTTCCTCGTCCTCGTCCCCCTCCTCCTCCCCACTGTTTTTTTTTCTTCTGTTTCTTTCTCCGAGGAAATGAATACAGGTTGAATGTGGATGGTATTTTGATGTCGGTTGGACAACCAGAAACTACAAATGCTTACCTATCCTTCATTTTTGCATGTGGTTTAAAAGCGGCAGTAGATGTGCCAATTCTCATTACCAACAGTAATTATACGTGAAAAAGGCCTTCTGTTTTGTTATTAATGTCTTTTATGGAACATATATACTTTTAAATTAAGACAATAAGAAGATCTCGGAAGAGGTTAGTGGACAGTTGCCTGACAGTTTTCCTTGACCGGAGCATAAAATCGATCACTCATAGATATTGCTACACATCACAATCATTCTTAAGTATATTTGAAAACCATACCAGTCATGAAAATCGTTTTTTTTTTTCAAAAGGACAATTTAAAATTACCTCCCTGAGTGGAAGCAGAGGAGAATTCGTTCTGCCAAGAACAGAGAACAGAGCTCAAGAGGTCTTGTCCAAACATTGGACTGCAGCAACGCATTAAACTTGTTTGGTCAGAAGCATTTGATTCTGATATCTTGAACTGTTTCGACATCGGTGTCCAACTTTCCAACAATGTCATAGATTCTGAATCTTTTTCCTTATTTTTTTTTTCAAATCCTGGGACACGCAATTAAGCAGAGGATTAAAAAAATCCGGTCAGAGAAAACATACATAGGAAAGAAATATTATATTTCAGATAAAAGACAAGAAATGAAGAAGTATTTGGAATGCAGAGGGAATGACAGAGTTAAATTAAAGGCAGACAGGCAGACATACCCATAGGCAGATAAAGAGGGAGAAAGTAGGGGTTTGACATTACACTAAAAATCTTAAGATGTTTTATGCAATGAATGGTAATAGTATAAGAAGTGTAATAGATATTTAGCAATCATGAACAAATCAATAATAAGCAAACATGGCACAAGAATTTAAACAGACATACGTGGACAAGTGCCTATTATAAAGCTGAGTCTGAGCCAACTTGGAACGTAAAAGGCTTATCCACAACACTTACAACAGCCATATTAACGAACGGTTTCTTACTTTACTGAAAATTGTTGTTTGTTCCATCACATTTTCGCTCGACTGCCCCGTTTCAGGCTTAATTTTTAATTCACCTTCTTATTCCTTTAGGGGAAAAAGTACAGTATATATGATTTTGTTAAATAGAACTACAGCTTCTACGAAGGGACAACGACGGCTCGTACCAGAAAGTGAGCAGGACCTAGAGATCTAGATCTGGAAATGTTAGTAACTAGAATTCAATTCACCAAGCACGATATAAGAGACAAGAATATTGTTATTTATAAAATGATCCCTCATCTTAATCACGGACAAACAGTGCACCTCTTCTAATTAAAAAATAAAACCCACCACAAGTAACCCAGGTAGAATTGTTTTATTTCGTTTCGTTTCTTCGTGTGCGTTTGCTTGTTTGCTTTGATTTGTTTTTGTTGTTGTTTGTTTGTTGTTTTGTTTTGTTTTGTTTTGGGTTTTTTCCAATGTCGATCTCATGAAGAAAGCGTTGAAAATAAAGTCAAGCATTTTTTATGCTTTCATGAGGACAGAGTTGATTGTGTCACTAAGAACACTTAATAGAAGTTTAATCTAGCAGTTATGATTCAAAACATACTGAAATGAATAGAGACCTATAAATCTGCCCCAATGACTAATCGGAAGCCTCTGACTGCAGTCTCAGTTACTCCGAACTGTGGAAGACGCTTCAGGACATAGCATTTATTTTCACAAAGCTGATAACAGTCATAAAGTCTCTTTAAAATCGACAAAAAACAATCTTCCAGCTAGAAACGGATACATTTTAGTTGGCAAAGGAATGTGACAAGGCTGCATTTTGTGTCTTCATCTTTTTAGCACCTATATAAAAGATATTATGAGGAGAGTAGAAATAGATGGAAGAATAAATCAATATCATGAAACAAACCTCAATGGATATAATATTAAAAGAGGTATGGCATGGTCCTCTTGTCAAAAAGCCCCGAAAGACTGATAAACCTGGTCCAGGCCATAAAAGTACACAGTGAAAGGAAAAATAAGGAACAGGGAATAAGGAGACTTTATTTGTACGAAAAGGAAATTCGCTTTCACAGTGATATGACACGAAAAACAAAGAATCGCACATCTACATGATTTAAAAAAAAAAAACCAAGCAATTCAGTAGAATTAATGGCAACATACAACGATACATTATAATGTAGGCATTATTACAATATGCAACAAAAGTTAATACATATCTTAAATCTATACACACATTCGCACACACCTACGTAAATACAAATACACACGCATACACAAGCTTATACGCACTTATGTACACACCAAGTACACTTACAGTTCAAGTGGATTCAGGGTCATACACAGTGCAAGTTATAAATGTATGGAAAACCACAGTTCTGACTCAGAAAAATAAAAAAAACTAAGATAGGCATAGTTATAAATGATGAAACCTCTCGCAGCACTTTTAACCAGAGATCGAACGACCATAATGAAATAAGAAACGGTCGGCAATTGTGAATCAGAAGCTTTGTTCTCTCCATTCTCTTGTTCTCTTTTGTGTAATTTTCGGCACACTTCTTTTCTGTATTTCTTTTGTTGTCTGCGTTCAAGCGACTTAATGCAGCCATTCTCTTGGTCATTTCGTAATGTGTCTGGCCTATCCATGTCAAATTTCTTCCCACAAATAATTTCAATGAAATATGCAATCATTGTCCAGGCACAAATTCGTTCTCGTGTTTCAACGAGCAGGACATACAATAAGTGAGAAGGAAAGGTAGAGGGGGAAATAGAGAAAGAGAGAGAGAGAGGGACGGGAGAGAGAGGGAGAGAGAGAGAGAGAGAGAGAGAGAGAGAGAGAGAG
>JAOWAY010194381.1:0-10201 GCA_028565895.1 Goniobranchus geometricus | reverse complement strand
GTCATAAAATCAATAGGACATTGGGCAGGTAGGGACATGTATTAACTGTTTATTCTCTCTTCTTTTTACTTTGTCTATAAAACTTTTGTTGTAAATCTCCCTTTCATCAAAAACAATAATACCGATAGTGCAGTAATAAGCCCCCCTCTGGAGCCTGTTTAAACCCAGCCTCCCTCCCTTCTCAAGTGAGCCCCCCTCTTGAACACCTGCGATTAAGTCTCCATTACTTATAAGACTGCTTACTGTATTAGATCAAAGTGTTGCAAACATTATGATGATCAGATCAGCATAATGTTAACCTGAACTTTTAACCAATTTTGCTGATAGTTTTAATTGGCTCCCAATGTAGGTTGTGAGTGGGTTTGGGTGGTTTTGGCTGGTTTTGGCTGGTTCCATGTTTTAGTAACTACCGATCGAATGGTCATTTTACCTCACTTCTTTATTAGAGAGCTGTCAAGACATTGGGGCATGTAAGTCTCGTTTAGCTGAGAATAGAATGCTTTCAGGAAGTATAGTAGTCCAGTCAAATGTCACTTCAAAATAACTGTCGATTAATTAAGCTTCCCATAATCTCTCTAGAAAAACTTCATATTGGAGAGAAGAGAGCTAAATTTGTTTGTGATTAGGAAGTTAAGCAAGTGATTTGAAATGTCACATAAGATATTATCACTTACGAAGGTGTATGTATTCAGCAGAATTGAAAAAGATATAGTTTATCTATTAATGTGAAAGAGTGTTGAGTAATTCTAGTAGGCCTGAGGATTTGTGGATGGAAAACTACGTACTAATACACTATTGAAAAATTGTTCAGTTGGTGAATGAGTCTCAAAGCTTAGAAAGTTTAAATTGAAATGTCCTAAAATAGCACAACATTTGTTAGTTATTATGGATGGATTCTATTGCCTTATTTAAATAATCTACAAAAGGTTCAATATTGCCAGAGGGATGTCTACAGATTACACCAGAAATAACATCCCTCAATCTGCCTTATGTTGTCAACCTCAACCCAGCAAGCCCTCGAAATCTGGTGTTGAAGTTGTAAAATTTGCAATAATGTTGTATGGCATATATTGCTTAACATAAAGGCCAACACTACCAAGGAAAGTTTTTCAGTTCCATTTAAAAGAATTTCCGACGTCTTTTTAAGACCGAGGAGAGAATTTTCATACACTCACAGTAATAGTGGTCATAAAATCAATAGGACATTGGGCAGGTAGGGACATGTATTAACTGTTTATTCTCTCTTCTTTTTACTTTGTCTAACAATGCCGACATTTTTATCATGACTGATTTTCCAAGGAAGAGGGGTCTTCTGTTTTTTAGTGACATGATATTTAATATGTGTAGTTAGTTTATGTTTGGAATAATGACTGTTAGATTTTTACAGACAAGAGGAGTGAGTCTCCTCCATTTCCAAACAATTTTGAAGTTCTTGTGATTGATGGATCAGTTTTTTCAAATTTTATTTTTTGGAGCTGTTCTTAGTATTTGTAAGCCTTACAACCATTCCATTAGAGGCAAGTCCAATGTTGCTGTGTTAAAAAACCTGTCTCAAATAGCCTTATCTTAGTACAAGGTCACTCAGTCACAATTATGTAGGAATTGACTCTCACCTTTTGGTTGATGGGGTCTGAATGTTATAGCCCAATGCAAAACCATCGGATTCTCAGATTCATAAAGTAAACATAGCCTGGAAATATAATTAAAAACATTAGTGAATGATAAATAATTGTGCAAGAGCTTCCGTCATTACAGACTTGAAATCCCACACTAGTAGCACTTCAAACTACTACTAACAACAACAACAACAACAATCTTTTTTACTTGTACCTTTAACGTTTACATTACAATACATATTTGTAGAATAATCTAATATACAGGAGGTACCAGCCCTAACAAATAACTAAGGAGCTAAAATTGAGTTAGGACCAGGTTACAGGTATACATTTGATTATAGAAGAGGCAGAGGTACATTTTTACAGGATTAGGAAATAGTTAATTCAATATGATACACACACACAAAAACACACACACACAATAACTTTTTGAACTAAAGCTAAATAAGAAGAATAATATCGGACAAAACTATGAATAATTGTGTAAACTAGGTGAAACTTTAATGTCAGTACCATATTATTATTTCAATTTGTAATTTTAATAAAGGAACTTAGAGTCAAAGCCAATTCCTGAAGGAATAAACTACTAGTATTCCTTCAGGAATCTACTTTTTATTTGAGCTTTAAATTGTTTGAAACTAGGGATCTGATTGTTAAGATTGTAATCATTGAGTGCTATCCATATTTTTGGACCTTGGAATTTAATGCTGAATTAGCCATAATTTGTACGTGCTTTGGGCAAATAAAAATTTTCTTTAGATGCAGACCTATGCACTTGATGTACAGCTGTGAAAAAGCTTTCAAGGCAAACGGTTATTTTTGAACTTAAACATAAATATTACAATATGGTAATCGACAAGATCCTGAAGACTCTTGAATAAAAGGCTAGAGTTAGCGTCAAAAAGTGAAAAAGTAATTAAACACAAAGCTTTCTTCTGCAAAATAAAAATCGGATATAAAGTTGTTTTATAAGTAATACCCCAAGCAAGAATTCCATAGATTAAAAACGGGTAAACTAATGCATAATATAGATTAACGAGGATTGTTTTATCAACATATAATGGCGTATCTTCGATAGAATGCCAACATTTCTTTTAAGTTTTTTTGCAATATAATCCGTTTGCTGAAAGTCTGTGGTAATTCTTCTTTGCTGTGAGTGAAACAAAACAAAATTTGATTTCTCAATATTTAGTGACAGTTTGTTTGCGGATAACCAGGTATGAACATTTATTAGTTCTATATTTATGTTTTGTTGAAGAGCCCTGATATCATTGTGCCAGATTAACATCATCTGCAAATAGGTGAAAATCAAAGAGGGAGGAGCAAAGGTGAAAATCTTTTATATAGATTAAAAAGAGGATTGGCCAAGAACAGACTCTCGAGGGACTTCACAAGAAATTGTTGTTAACTCAGAAACCATGTTGTTGATTATAACTGATTATTTTGTATTGCTGAGATACAAAAGGAACCATTCTTTTGCTTTTCCTTGAACACCGTAGTAGTCCAGCTTGTCAAGCAAAATGTTATGGTTTACCGTGTCAAACGCTTTACTGAAGTCTAGAAAAATGCCACAAGAAAAATCATGTTCATCAATTGCAGACTGAATTTTTTCAACAATATTAATTATTGCAAAATCAGTGGAGTGGTTAGATCAGAAACCAAATTGGTTTTTGAATAAAATATTTTTTTAAAAAAAAATAAAAACAGACGATTAGCCATAAGTTTTTCTAAAAGTTGACTTGCCAAACACCTTAAATAGCCTCATCACTCAGTTACAATTACAGTGTATGTACATGTATGTTCTATAATTTATATCTCCATGCCAACCATTCATAATTATGCCAACTAGACAAGTGATTTTCTTCGAAATTTGGCGAGCACTTTTTCGATTACCTTTTAACAATATAGTAAAGAAATTACTATTTCTTTCCTTTAGTTTTGAAAGATTTACTGCACGCGAAAGTTCGCTTTCTAGACTGAACTAGGTTCGACATGTCGGTTTTTGCTCGTGCGACGAACTAGCTACCATAGATAACCTTTAATTCCGTCCTTAATTTATCTGCTATATTATTAATATGTAATTAATTTTGTGTACACATGTGACGGCACCTTGCACAGCAGAAAACGTCCAAAGCTTTTAAAAATTTGATTACTGACAAGAGAACTCGACCATACCTTCGAAACCATGGGCGAGAAAGCAGTCTCCTTCCTTCCTTCTTTCATGTTGTATTCGTTAAACTTAATAGGAGAGTTCGTACACAATGAAACAAGGCTTTTTTGCGGTTCGTGCTCGTCTGCTTCGTAAAAAATCATATCACTTCGATTTCAAATTTCAAATTTCAAGATGGCGGCCTCAGCGCGGATTGACAGAAATTTTTACTGCCTGTGGTTGGCCGAGTGTCCCTGGGACGTTAGTACACCACCCCACCCCCCTTCCCCGTTTATTTAACAATGAATGCATAATCGTTTTAGTAAAATCATACTAGTTGGTCAAAAATCAGAAGCAAAAAATCTTTTTTTAAAGCTCTAAAATTAATTCTTTAATGTTTACGACAAGTAGGATCACGCGCAATCGCTACTCGTAGGCTATCACTAATAGCCTATGGGTAGCGTAGCCAATCAGAATGCAGCATTCATGATAGGCCACTAGTATGATTTTACTAATAACTATTATTCTTCAAGTTCTGGTACGCTCATCCTGTCGTCAAAACCTTACTGATCATTGACAAGTTCGGAATTCGTCTTTCCTTTTTTTCTGCATTTTCAAATTTTTAACTATCAAAATAAAAAATTCAAATGAAATAAACCAAGAATTTTCCTCCCAGCGAGAATCCAAAATTGGGACAGCAAAGCTGGCTTTGGGTACCGATCGGTCAACACGAAACTAAAGTTGCGGAACAGATACAATCATTTCCTGCTCTATCGAGTACAATGTGAACCAAGAAGTCTTGGGGTCATTAAGTCTTTAATACTCTTTAATCCGTTATTATTGTTATTGTTATTTTTTATTATTATCCTAATCATTATTATTATTGAGTACTGTTAATATCTATATCTTTGTTGTTGGTATCATTAGGGAAGAGGCCAAAACAAGGGTCCACCCTAGGTATCCATTTTGGGGGGGGGGTATTAGCCGCCGCCCACCACCTTTTTTCAAAAAAGCTGAACTTCAGGAGCAAATATCAAGGTTAATAAAATAAATATTGATAAAGTGCTTGAACCAACGCCTTCTTTGTGGAGGGAAGAGTCTATAACACAAAAAAAACCCAATACCCCCAAATCAGGTTTTGAGAAATTGAGCTCTGAAAAAGTGGGGAGGGGTGGGGTAGGGGGGTATGTGCCGCCACCCACCACCTCCCCCGACAAAATTGGGTTCCTTAAAAATACCGTTGTTTTGACTTCTTACCTTATTGATGTTTTTGTTACCACTATTAATGTTTTTGTATTTTTTTGACGGCATCTCCAGGTTTTTTCCAGAGTGGTTAAAAAAATTGTCGTTTTCATAGCAACCAACTTTGTTTCAAGCTGCAAAGGAGAAATTCGGAATTAAGGGGTTTTTCGAAAAACCAGAAGTCCACTATTGGTCATTTAGCAAGGTTCATTTGTTGTAAGGAGGCCTTTTTTCTGGGCCTTTTTTGTTTATATGTTTCTAATATCTCAAAAAAGCGTATTCTTGTCTGTGTTTTTTTCTATTTTGCCACACTTGCAACACTCGCATTTTTGCTATTTTTTCTCTTCAGAGTCCTGTTGAAATTGGACTGATAGACGACAACAATTGTGGGTTACCCGTAATTCTTTAACAGAAGTCTAGGCGAAACATGTGCTTTTTTACCCCATTTCCGAGGGGAGACTGGAACGAGTTCAATAAAAAGCCCCATATATCACGAAGAAAACTACTTTTTTGCTTTATTTTTCCTGATATGTCTTCGAGAGCCCCACATTCAACAGAATATGACAAAAATGTGCAATCATTTCTAAATTTCTAATATGCGCAATGCAAAACTGGGGAATCACCTTAATGCTTCTCAAGACAGATCCAAACGAGAATTTCTGAATTCAAGGTGTTTTTCGAAAAAACAGAAGTGCTTCAAAATATTACAGCCTATTTTCCATTCGTTTTACTATCATCAGTCCAAGATTGGTTAAAACTCAACCAAACTTTCTAGATTTGCAGCAAATTTCAAGACTTCAAAAACTTGCCTTCAAACCTTATGATATCTCAAGAGTCATAAATGATTTTGACATCATTTTTTCACTGCTATTTGTCATTTAGCAAGGTTTTTCTGCTGGAAAACGGTTCTTTTCACGCACAGGCACTTAGAAAGCACCACGGTGGTCACAATTCTTTCAGAAACGAATCACTTTTCATCACTGTCTTTCAAGCAGTTTTTCTTACACATTTCAGGCTGCCTGTCCAATATGTTCCCATGTTCGCACAGCGCCCTGCATGGGACTCAAACCCATAACACACTCTCGTGTGCTTACAGTCAAGGCCTACTCTTATAGTGCGAACACAAGTCCAAGAAAAACCAACTCTTTTTATACACCTCCCATTACAAGGAGGATCAGTGAACCCACAACTTCTTGCAAAGTCAAAACGTTTTGGACAAACTGAGATAAAGTGACGTATTGTTGACATTTGGCCCTAAGGGTCATAACCCTTCGGTTTACCAGCAAGTACCACGAGGAGGTATGCCAACACACTTGCCATGGCTTTTGTAAATTACCTCTCAACTTAAAACTTGAGGGCCGAAATCCTCATCACCACTCAACTCATGCAAATCGGTCATCCAACCATGCCCTGGGTCATCAAGGTACACACAACTTGCATATGTGAGCTGATATATTGTGGCTTAAGACGAGCTACTTCGGGTCTTCTCATCGTTAAAGAAGAGGAGGTTCTTTACAGTGGAACAGTCCCAGAGGGCTCGAACCATTGGAGTGCCCAGGTCACTCCGATTCTTACCGTACACTGATACCACAGGGGAGGGGAGGGATGTAACGTCACCTATCTACAATTTGGAATTTTATGGTGGTTCAAAGAACCAGTTTTGCCAATTAGTAAAGCCAATCACCCACGACAAAAACCCCAAATCATTCACCGCAAAGTCAAACAAAGGAAACAACGATTCACAACTGAAAATGCAAAGTACTTCCGTGCAAGCCTTATTAAGCATGCAGCGGGAAAATTTGGCAATTTGAAAACGAGCAACTACAAAATTTCCAGAAACAGCAGAGTTCCAAAATGTCAGAGGTTTTTTTGTGCCGAAATTAGCGAGAAATTGCCAATCAGCCAAAACAAAGTTGTTTTCAGTGGTTTCCTTTATCAACAAGCGGAGAATGACAAACTGAAGAAATACATGTTCAGTGAACGAGAAATGTTTGCAAAACAAAGACTGGTTGTTAATTTGCATTAAAGAATGTGTCCAATTCAATGAAGAGTAAGGAAATTTATAATAAACTTCCATACAAGCCTCATTAGAAATGCAGCGGGAAATTTTGGCAATTTGAAAACGAACAACTACAAAATTTCCTGAAACAGCAGAATCCCAAAATGTCAGAAGTTTTTTCGTGTCCAAATAATCCATGAAACTACCAAACGTAAGATGCCTGATATTTTGATTATCAGTACATGGTTTTGAAATGAAACGAGATGGAAAGTCCGTTTCAACTGCTCTACTTAACGACAAACGAGTGTCGTTACATAAAGACCGCAGAAATTTTCTCTGCCAAAGAACCGAATTGCGAATCTCTACATCCCAAAACCGAATCAGAATTACGCGCACATTTTGTTGGATGTGAGAAATTTTAGACTTTGAAAATTCTTTGAAATAGCGCGTAAGTTTTCGTGCGTGGAAACACTGAAACTTATGTTCGAGATATAGGCACATGAATGCCGATCTCTTTTTAAGAACGTTTAAGTTGCCGTTCGAATCAAAATCGTATTGAGTGAACGACCTAACAGCTCTCAGAAGTAAATCTCGTTCCGGCATTGCGAAACGATTACTTTTTCCCGACCAGACGTTTTTGCAAACATTACAGCAGTCACTAACATGAATTTCCCCAGTAATCACAACCCTAATAATCAGAGGTCTAACCTTGTTTTTCACCAGCGCCATCTCGTCTACTTCTCGTCTGCTTGCTTGAGCGACCAAGTCACGCCGAAACTTTTTCCCGCCACACATTATATAGAGGCCCCTCCCAAATCCCCTGGCTTCCCATTGGCCTAAAAAAATACTGTGTTCTGATTGGTTTATTTCGATCCGTTGAAGTTCAAGCTTTGGCTGGTCATTACAAATACTCTATTCCGATTGGTGCATTCGATGCTGAAAAAAGTTTTTCGATCCGCTGAAAGTTCAAACTTTGAATAGAAACCCATCCCCCTCACCCTGCTTCTTAATGCTGGTTTTACAAATACTCCGTTCTGATTGCAAAAGAAATTTTCATCCGCTGAAGATTCAAGCTCTAGAACTTCCCACGCGCGGCCAAAACAAATTGTGAAAGATTTCATTAAGTTGCAGCGCAACACCTGTTTGCAAGTGTTTTCTGCACTCAAAATACGTGATGCGGTGCATGGTAAATTAACACGATCAATAGAAGTTGGTTCACACAACGGTTACTAAGTAGTTACGGTTCCCCACCTAGCTTGTTAAGTATTTAAGCTCAGGAATTCTGGTGTTTAAACAACTATGGATAATATAATTTGGTACAATTTAATAATCGTAATACCAAGAGTTTATATTGTTATGTTTTACCAAACAAGCAATACTTCAGTTTTTGAAATTTAGGAGATTGAGTTTTGTCTGAATTTTTTAAGATTTTGCTTAAAATGAGGACACCATGCTAGTTACAGTTTTCCATCAAGTTTGTGATTGATTTTAAGTGTTATGTACTACCCTTATACTAATAACATTATAAACTGTTAAATTGTTCGTATAATGGACTTTAAAGACAATGTTTTTAATAAGTGATGTACATATTTACTGCTTTATATCAAATGAAGTACAGAAAAAGGCGTCAATGCAAAAGAGACTCATTTCATTCATATGTGGCATATTAAAGAGATGTAAAGAAAATTCTTTATAATACTAGTAAGTTGTTGAACAAATTAAAGAAAAATATGCAATTAGCCCAGAAATTCTATGAGTACATTCAGTTCTATCAAGACAAAGTATTGAAATGAAATAGCCTGAAGCTTAAGAATTCATGACCGACCCCTCAGTCAAGACCTGAAACAATATACATGACCCACCCCCATTTCAAGGTCAAAACTCTGATGACCCACTCTCCTTCTGCTCCGGCCCACAGGTTTCACTGTGCAAGTGAGTCAGCACTTAATCCACATAGATAAGATTTTCTAAAAAAAACAGCAAACTGATACCCTTAAACTGCCATGAAGGGCCTCTAGTTATCCTTAACGACTCAGAAATTAAATTTGATGAGGGTAGGTCAATTTGGTCTCAAGACAGTCACAACTTTTTAACAAAAGCCTAGACACTGTCAACCAGCATGGTCAACTCAATCCAGTTATTATCATACAGCAAACATTTGGACCTGAAAAATCTAAACGTTGGGCTTAGTGCCGCAAACTCAGTCTTGGCACACAATTGTTCTGGCCTTCCTTCTTTAAAACAATGACTGCACCTTCGTTTTACCTATTATTAGTTTCTCTTATCAAAGGAGAATCAAGGATATTAACAAAATCAACAACGATAGTAACAATAACAATAATAAGAATAAGAATAATAGTAACAATAAAAGTATTAACAACTACAGAAAGAATAAAAAATAGAACTAATAATTATAATGAGGGTGATTCCGGAAAGAACAGTAATGTAGTTTTATAAGCAACTTCAACACTACATCGGAGCTATGATTGAGAAATTTCCTAAAACAAAAGCTGTTTACAACAGACAAGACATCAAAATTTGTGCTAATGCAAACTAATTAACGCCATTGTTCAAGATACATTTACAAATTACATTGCAAAGAAATTTAATCAAACCTGATTTATAAGTCTAATTGCTGAAAACCAAGGGCAAATCTGTTAGCTTACCTACAGGCCGGAGAAGAACTCTTCCAGATGGGTGCGTAAGAGACATGTACGGCACCCTAGCACTGTGATATGATATCCCTGTGTGGGACCCTAGAAGGAAGTACTAAGAGGGAACTCGGTTAGCATTGCAAGCTAGGCCATAGTTTTTTTCTGAGAACTCGCTACATATAAAACTAAAACTGATTTACAGGATGGTCTTGACAAGATGACTAGCAAATTAGACAAATTAATTAAAGATATATTAATATCAAATTTTTAAAAACTAACAATTAAGAACAACCAACAAGAAAAACAGATTATGAATGGTTAAGGACAAGAAAAAATAGTTAAAGATAAAGCAATGTTTTTGTATGTGACTTTGAATTATTATCTTATTTGTCTAATCCAATCTGGCTGTCAAGATCAAGAGCCAAGCCTCTGTGTTAAAAACTGTGTGCAACACTATACTGCAACAGATAACCTTTCCTTTTAAAAATGTGACCTAGGTTTTAAGGTTTGCACTGGCTTTCTAACGGACGACTGATATTAG
>JAOWAY010194380.1:0-16455 GCA_028565895.1 Goniobranchus geometricus | reverse complement strand
TATAAATGCATGGTCTTAGAAGTAGTAGTAGTAGTAGTAGTAGTAGTGTTGAGGACTATATATAGCCAATTGGCTTTAATGTCCCCTCTTGATCGTTCATTGTTTATTATCTACTTCCGAGCAAAATTAGTTTGAACCAAATTAATATACCTATAAATGTTGTCACAGTGTAAATTAGTCATAAACATATTTAATGGTTTAGTTCGATATCAACCAAGAATTGCGTTTACACATCTCTCTCAAGTTATTCCAAGAACTGATGACTCTATTATTAAAGAAATTTCGTCTTGCTGCTGTTGTACTATGTTTTTTATAGATTGGTGACCATATGCAATTTCCATATTCCACTTTACTGCATATCAGTAATCAATGACTTAATTAGGGTAATTAAGGAGTCTTGGTCAATATAAGTCAAACATTTTCTGATCATTCCAATGATCTTACTCACACCAAGACACTTTATGCTCGTCAAAGTAAAATTTAGAGTCAAAAATCAAATCAATATCTTTTTATTCACACAATTTTTGATATGACGAGAGAATTCATTGTATATTTATATTGTGGGTTATTTTCACCTATGTCTATTATAAAAGAAATTTCATCTTGCTGCTGTTGTACTATGGATTTTGGATGGTTTAAGGTAGCTGTTTCTTGTAGTAATGTTGTTATATATTGTTAAAAAAGGTAAGTAACTTCATATGATTATGATTTACACAGATATATTTATATGCTTAATTAAGATCACCAAGGATTCTTCTGTACTTTAATGAAGGTAGTTGGAGGTACTTTTATTAAGTCTTTCCTCATTATAACTGAAATTTTTTATACGCGGTAAAAGTCTAGTTGCTTTGTGCTGAACTTTCTCTAACATGATAGAATGTTTTTTATAGATTAGTGACCATATGCAATTTCCATATTCCACTTTACTGCATATCAATGACTTAATTAGGGTAATTAAGGAGTCTTGATCAATATAAGTAAAACATTTTCTAATCATTCCAATCATCTTGCTCACACCAAGACACTTTATGCTTGTCAAAGTGTAGTTTAGAGTCAAAAATCACATCAATATCTTTTTCTTCACACAACTTTTGATATGACGAGAAAATTTATTGTACATTCATATCGTGGGTTATTTTCACCTATGTGGAGAACTTTACATTTACTAATGATAAAGTTTAGATGACACTTTTGGCCCCCCCATTTTCTATTGTGTCCAAGTAGGGGTTAATAGTAAAGGGGTTGATGTTAAAGAAGATAAGTCATGTCTGCCCTTAATGTGGGTCATGATGTATACTCCTATGTGAGTATCGCGGTCAGAGACCTAAAGAAGGGAGTAACGAGTACGAAACGTAAACAGCAGAAGATGGTGGACGAACTAGTCTTTTTTATCCACCTTGCACACTTTCGTGGCATATAACCCGTAGGTGTATTTACAACGCACAACACTGTGTTCAAAGTAAGTAAAAAAAGAATTCAGCTCATTTTGTAACCAGTTTTGTTTATGAACATGAATATTGTTAGAGGAGGCGAGTGGCGGGACGATATGGAATTCCAGCCACAATTTATGTCAAAATGAAAAATGCCGGCCTTTTTAGTGTCGGCGAATGTCAAAGATAATAAAAAAAAAAAATTAAAATCACAATAATAGGCCTAGGCCTACTTATATCAAAAAACTGTAATACGATAATGACAATATTATTATCGGGATTGAGTGCAAACAACTTGAGAAGAAAAAAATATCGATATTTCGGCATTTTGAATACTCGCTCCCCGATTACCACCAAACTGTTGACTTCACAAGATGGCGGTCATGCAAACAATATGGGTGACGCCAAACTTGAGGATTACCTTTTCTTGTTCCATTTTTCGGGCATCATTCATCAAATTGTTGCCTCTGCTAAACATGATGTAGACCTAGATCTGGTAAGGCTCCAGATTTAGGTCTATTTATATGACTACCTTTTCACCACTCTTGAGTGGACAATCTTAATCTGTTCTCTCGGTTTACTTTTGACTGGCATGCGTTTACTAGTACTAGGCTACTGACTATGGCAATATTGGTAGCGGCTGGAATTCCATATTGTCCTGCCACTCGTCTCCCCTAACAATATTCATGTTCATGAACAGAAATGGTTACAAAATGAGCTGAATTCTTTTTTACTTACTTTAAACGCAGTTTTGTACATTGTAAATACACCTACAACGAGTTATATTCACACGAAAGTGTGCGAGGTGGAGGAAAAAGATTAGTTTGTCCGCCATTTTCTGCTGTTTACGTCTTGTACTTGTTATTCCCTTCTTTAAGTTTTGTGACAGCGATACTCAAATACAGCAAGCACTATGCAAGAGTATATATCACTGACTCACATTAAGGGCAGATGTTTTATCTTCTTTCACATCAACCCCTGTAGTATTAACCCCTGCTCGTACACAATTGAAAATGGGGGGGCCAGCATTTTCTATTGGGTTGCGGAATCAGCATGAGTTTCGTGGTCGATTACGCTACTGTCGTTGTGACAAGTCACGTGTCAGAATGTAATTTGCGTCATATTTTCAAATGAAAACATAAGTAGAAGTTCCGAGCAATTCACTCAACTCAATCTGTGGCATGATGGTTAAAACACTCGATTGGTTGGTGAGTGCAGCAGGTTCAAACCCACCATGCCGCAAATTTTCTAATTATTTATCTTCTTTCTCATTTCAGATTTTTCAGGACTGATGGACAGAAATAACAGAACAGACAAGTGACGCAGACAATTCAAGGCAATTACGACATGACAGACCAAAAAAAAAAAAGCTCTTTCTTCTTACTTCTTTATTACCCCCACAAAAACCAAGTCCCAACTTCTTAAACCACCCTATCAAACAAGCCCTCTTTATTACGTCGCTGGAGTGGCGGGACGATACGCAATTCCTCCCTTGGTAGCACTCTGGGTCATATTTTGATGGCAGATCCTTCCAGAGGGAGTCCAGTTTATTTTTGAAGGAGTTATTAGTGGTTTTCATTTGGAGCAGAGTCTACTTTAGCAGGAACTAAGTTCCAGAGGTTAACCAGGCTACTCTGTTTGTAAAAGAGATGCTTCTAACACTAACATTGAGTCAGTTGTTTGATTTGAGGAATCTCAGGTTGTTGCCTCTGTTTTCTTTGGTCTTGTTAAGACGGGCAAGGTGAGGGATGGAGGTTTTGTAGATGGCGGTGACATAGCCATAGCCTTTTTAAAGTTGAAGACGTCGATCATGTCACCTCGTTTCCTTCTCTGTTCCAAACTTGGAAGTTTAAGCCTTGATAATCGCTCCGGGTAAGACAGGTTTTGCAGAGATGACAAAAATTTTGTCGCTCACCTCTGAACATTTTCTACTTCCTGGGAGTGTCTTAGTCTAAGTCCCAGGAGCTCGTGCAGTTTTGCCGGAAGTGAGATCAGGTGGTTGTTGGCAGCTGACGCATTTTGATTTTACCAACCAAAGCAGTGTGGCAGAGGAATGGGGCTACTCATGTCTAAAACCTCCATATATCATATTAGGGTATAATGAAAGAATGCAGTGATTAAAAATGCAAGTCATGATAGTGACGCTAGTATTGTTATTTAACTGGCGCACACTAGGCGAACAGTTGAATGAGGCAGAATGAAGGCAAATGTGTAGGTCTAGACATGTGTTGCTGGCCGGGGGCTCCATTTGAACGCTTGATAACAAAGCCATGAAACAGGTGGATAGTATTAATAATACTTTCTCCTCTGTAAAAGTCTGTAACAGTTTCGTTATAGTCATGATAATCCACGATAGTTGGCCTCTCGATTCATGTTGGAAGAAATGCCTCTAGTTTCAGCGCAATATTTTTCTAGATTTTCTGAAATGTGAAAACAATTTCTATCACCCTATCTGATATATGATATATACAGGCACAATCTATATCATCTGACTTGCTGATTCAAATAGACACATAATCTCTTTCACTCTCATTCCCTCACTCATTACCACATGATGTTTATCTGCGACCTAAATTCCTTTCCTTGCCAATAATGCCGCCCTAGAACTATCAGCATGGTGCCTTGCAAATTACACTTGAAAATTGGATTCACAAGATACATTGAAAGTAACAGTTTTCCAAGTTGGAAGGAACCTGTCTCTCCAGCACAGCTGTATCTATCACTAAAAGACAAAATTAAAACTAAATGAAAGCAGTGATGGTCATTTTTATTGAGACTTGCAGCCTCAGCATCCCCCTTCTTGGATTCAAACAAATATATCTGCTTTATGGCAGTGAGACATGATGATAGACGAAGATGATGCAGCAAAAGATTCAGACATTCTGTCTGAGGAACATCTATTTCAATGTTGATGCTTGATAAGATCCAGCATTGTTTGTTAGAATGAATAGGACATGATGAAACATTAGTCAAGGTGGTATTGGGGAGGAAGTGGAGCTATTCAGCTAGATATTCCTTCACTTTGTCTTAGTGTCCATTTCTTCTAAATGTCTGTTTTTTCTTTGTAAATAGTTCCTTTATATGCCTAATTTAAATTCTTCTACTTCTTCTTCTTCTTCTTCTTGTTCTCCTTCTGTTCTCCTTCATTTAGCCTTTCCCAATTAATTTGGGTCGCAGCAATTCACCATTTCATAGGTACTGCACAGATGTATGGTAAGGGTCTTATATCAGATACACCCTTTCTGATACACCTGATCCTGGCTCGACTGCTGTGAAAGGAGGGATAGAAGGAAGAGGGGAATGTTGTGAAGATTCATTTTTATAAATTCCCTTCAGACCAAGTAAAATAACATTTGATGTTTTAGGGCGTACAGTACCTGCTAGTGCTTATAGCCAGTGGTTGACAGTTTTCTTAGTCTTTTGAGTACTTATCTTCTGGGTGTAGCATTTTTATTTTTCAAGCAAACCATGTGAATCACTACATATCTACTTTGGTCTTTAGCTGTAACAAATTGCAGATAAATTGGACTATTCCTTCTTAGTGGTCGCTAAGCAAAATTTGTCAAAGCTTTTTCCTCAAAAACCACTTTTTAGAATTTTAGCAAATAGCTGTGTAACTTTTAACATTTTTCATTGATTGTCATCATTTTTGTTTCTATGCCTTCCGAATATATATATGTATATATATATATATATAATAAGATAGTCTGTTTTGCAAATGCCAATAACTCCATTTCCATACTTCTCGACTTAAGACTCCTCTTTTGATTTGGACAGTCTCATTCATGTATTGGCGTCTGTTTTGGTATCTATCAAGAGGGCATTCATTGGCATATGCATGAAGACCCAAAATTTGGCAAAATATATGATTGTCTGACACTAATTTCAGATGCCTCGTGTAACTCGTCGAAGTCTTGCCACAGCAGAGGGTAAAGAAGAAAAGACTGAGCCCCAGTCACAGTCATCCAGAAGTCGTGGAAGAAGGTACTTGATATATTTCATTTTTAAGTAGTGTTTACTTGTTTTTATAGTGTTGAGAATGCTCATATGAGATATAATCTGCTTCTGAGATTCCATGCTAAGGGAGTCTCAGATGGTCCTAGACTTTCAACATGTGTCACTATTTGGGCACATCATAGAGAAATCAGCATCCCCTTCTTGGGTTCCAACAAATGGATCTGCTTTATGGCAGTGAGACATGATAGTCAAAGATGATGCAGCAAAAGATTCAGACATTCTGTTCGAGGAACATCCATTTCAATGTTGATGCTTGATAAGATCCAACATTGTTTGTTAGAATGAATAGAGGACATGATGAAACATCAGCCAATGTGGTATTGGGGGAGGAAGTGGAGCTATGTAGCTGGATATTCCCTCACCTTACAAATACAGTAATGACCGCCTGAATGCCCACTGTCTTAGTGCCCATTTCTTCTAATTGCCTGTGTAAATAGTCCCTTTATGGGCAATTCCACGTTAATTGATGCAACAATTGGAACAGTCATACTCATCTCAAGAATAAATGTTTTTAATCTGAGAGAGTTCATTTGATGAAAACTGATTTAAGGGGATCTGATCCTTGTTTCAAAACCAAAATTTTGTTCTTGGAAAGCAAGTCTTTGTTTTTAGTGATGATTAAAGAGGGTAACTGACGCAACTCAGAGAAAAACAAAATTCCAACACAAAGTGGTAACATTCAAAATTCTCTGAAACTTTAATGAACTTTAATACCAATTTTACATGGATGATTCAATGATTCTTGCGGAAACTTAAAATGGAATGTAAATGCCAAAGAAATGGATTATGGACATTTGACGAGCTATGACTTTGGTAACTGACATAACATGAGGTGGTAACTGACGCAACATGCTCTGATCTATGAATGGAAATTCAATATTTAAAACATTAAGACAATGATCTTGGAATCTTTCCAGCAGAGAATGTAGAAATAATGACCTTGAAATAATTTTACAACTTAAATGAACAAATTTATGTATTTTGTGCTACTGTCGCCCAATTTTCAATTACTTCAATACTAAGGGAGGGAGAGAGGAAAAAAGAATGTTATATGATAATTATTCCAAGTCATTTCAAACTATACTGAAGAAATAATCAACAGGATTCTAGGTATTGGTAATAACTCATTATGCTACCTAATTAATGAGATAAGCTTTTGAGAATACACCCTGTTTTCCTGTACTCTGAGGCCTTGAAGTCTTTCACTCCAGAAAACAAAATTGGCCTTTCGGAAATGGCACTTTCATGCACTGTGTCTTTACATCATCATTCCTTGGCCAATTTGATATGGGTTAAGAAAAGATGAAAATTGGATATAAAAATTTGAAGTGCCAGAAACCACCATCTTTCTCTGTGATGGTATGAATAGTATGGAATTTATTGACATTGTCGGTGACAAATTTTCCTTTGCTCTCTGTGGGACGTTTTCAGTGACATGCCTCTCAGTGATGGTCGATGTAAATTGCACTTCATCTGTTGGAAAGATGATAAAAATATCTCCTCGAAAATTTCAAGGGAGGGATTTAAGGGTGAGGACAGTATCTGGCACCATTAACCATTTTTAAAATAATGGGACTGACTTATACCTAATGTTTTGAGGTTCATTGCTGAATCACAATCCATCCACTTCCCTTTGCTCTGCTTCCACTTTTTCTGTTGCAACAAAAAATATCTGTATATGGTGACGTGCACTATCTGGCACCTCAGCAAATTCCTGTGTTTGCTGTGTTGATGAAGAGCTTTCCCCTCAATATTCTGTGCAACACAGATGTCATAACCATGCCACCAACTCCATTTATATGGGATCTTTGAGACAGGGATAACATTGGGGATGTCTAGGAGAAGCAAATTTGGATTTTCAAATCTGTATGTCTATGTGGCCAACTTCAATTATATGTTTTGAGAACTGTGTTAGGTAATATCCTTTTCTACATTTTTTGCTTGTAACCATTTATTTTTACTGTCACATAATATTCTTTTTAACCCAGCATTTTCTTGAGATAAGATGACTCACAATACCCTTTAACTGTTTTTTGAAGGTCTGAAACCTCTGTTTTCTCTTTTATCTTATCTTTATCATTGAGAGATGAATCAGACAACTTCTTCACAACAGCTCCTTTCTTCTTTGGGCTCCCATCTTTTTTCTGAAAGCTGATGGTGAAGATGTTGGTAGTGGGGATCTGACTTGAAGTTTCTCCTTTCAGCAGCTTGCCCTTGATTTTGTTACTTCTTTCCTTGAGCTTCTCAAATTCCTCTTCCTTTCTCTTCTGATACCATTTAGCTGTTTGTTCTTTTGTTCCTCACCGCTTCTTCATCTTCTCGACTGCAGATTTGCATTTGCGACGTGTTCTGAAGACAGGAAGGAAATACAGAATTAGTCCTTTACTCTGATTTTTGTTCTTGCATGATTATTTTAAATATTGCCTCAGTTATACACAATTTCCTTCTTGTCTTTATATATGCTCTTATCAGCATACAAATAGAATTTTGATATATTAATTAGATCTAAACTAAAAATGTTTTAACTTCAAAAATAATGATGAAATGACATTCCTTTAGTTGTATAAGCCCTCAAGATGACAAGCTTTTAACAGATATGCCAAATCTTCTTGATAGCAATGCATGACATGTAGGTTATCTTCTTTTTGTTGCTTCAGTTACCCTTGGCATGTTACGTCAGCTACCATAATATGCTGCCAAAATAATTTTTTTTCCAGATTGAATCATATTATCATAACAGCCTTGTCAGTATGTATCTAGAAGTTTTGAGAAAATCAAAGTTATTCTCCGATCATATTAGATGTGAGAAAACTTTTGTCACTTTTTGGGTAACTGACGCAACAAGGCTAAGGGTGATGATTACTGGCTCACTAGTTATCAATTTGAATATAATTTGCTAATTTTTTAAATGAGTCATGTTGAAAAACATTCCTTTCATATTTTAAAATCAAGTTTTCTTCCCTGAAGGTGTTTATATTGATAAAAAATGACCACTTAATGATGGTACCAAATAAGCAGCCTAAATTTCAACGGTGATCACCAAAATAAGGATGGCCGCCGTACAGAGAAAACACATGTGGCAGCAAAATTCTAAAACCAACAAAAAAAGATTTTTGGCTTTGAGGTTGACATTTTTGTGGAATTGCCCTTATATGCCTGATTTAAACCTACATTCCACTTTACATTAACATCTCCAACCTATCAGAAAAAAGGTCCTTAATTGATGGAACTTTTTTTCCTACACACATATATTGTTCAGTTGTTTATAAAAGCAATCTTACCCTGTCAATGGTTTATGTCGTATACACCGCAGACAAAGTTATCACCCTTCATAGTCTTTTCCAATTACAGAAATGAAGACCGACATGTCTTCTCTACCCAGCCACCCACCATGCCAAATGGCCTTTGATCCATCTGCTTACTAATTGTCACAAGGCAATAAAATTTGAGTAAGCTTCCTGACTCCTCCGGTGGCTCTTTTCTCAATTGTGCAGTTTTCAAGAAAGTATCTAGCATTTTCAATTTCATACCTGTATTTTAATTTGATTCATTGCGGCTTTGAATCCATTTTTTAAAACAATTTAATATTAGGAAGTCCAGGTTGTTTACTTCCATTGATATAATATATGAATGCATTTGATCCATTTGTGGGAATCCATCCTCAGTGTCTATAGGTTCATTAGCCTGGACTGAGATTTTTTTTCATGGCTTTTGACCATTGTCCATAAATTTTGTCTTACTTTGCTTTTCATTCATCTTGACTGATGATGCCAGTTTTCCAAAGTATTGTGAATTGGTGAAGTTTCAGCATCTTGCATTTTATTGGAAGTGATTTTGTTGAGAAAATCCAAAGTGACCTGAAGTAATTTTTATTTAAAGTCAATCTCCAGGTTCTAGTCACAATGAACTTCATGTTGTTTGATTGGTGTCGACAAGAAATTTAAGCTATATCTATGGACTGATTTTCTTTCCCTGCTTAAAAAAAAAGAGACAGAAACTAAAACAGATCTTTTCATGATATAGAATTTTACAATGCCCTGAAAATGTCCTCCATTTATGTCTTTCATAGTGATAATGATACCTTTTCTAATTGTAGAAGATCAAATATTGTCATATGCAGATGCATCATTTTATTCAAAATAAAATGTGAAAACGGAATGAATAATCATTGGATGGGCTATTTTTACAACTATTTCAAAGAGTCTTGAACAAGGTAGTTTCCTTATTCTGGGTATATGAATGTTTCTGTAGTCTGTACTGTTCATGCACAGAAATATATCTACTTTTTCATTCTTTTTTGTGCATATTTCATCATATTATGGAGTGATCATAATTTTACAATTATTTTTTTATTCTTATCTCATTGTATTCTCCCAGAGGGGCCAAAAATGTTGAGCCGGAGGAAACTGCCGCCATGGATGAGCCACAGGAATCTCCTGCCAAGTCAGGGCGTAGAGGTGGACGAGGTTATTATTGAACTCATTTTGGGATTTGATGTTCTTACTTTTAGATTAAGATTTGTTATTGTAGACAGGGGATATTTCTTAAAGAATTAAGAGACCTACTGTTTATCCCAATTTTTTTTTGTCAGATCCTGATTTCCAAATTTTTATCAACTACAACCTAATGTTTCACCCTTTGAGACCCGGGTTATCTGCATTTTGATACCTCTGGCTCCCATTTTCGGTAGAGTCCAGGACTTATGACTAGTAATTGCTTAGGTTTCAACGCATTTCTAATCTTACCAACTACGGAGCAGCGCGATACTATAAACTTTCATTGTGGATGCTGCTGCTGCAGTGGTGGCATTCTGCAAGGAATATTCCTGAGTATGCCTATTTAACGCAGTTATATCAAACTGTCAAAGACAGGTTGAGACAGTATCATTTTTGACTGTGATTCATAAGAAAATTGCATACAGTGCTATATATATATAGATAAATCTAGATCTGAGGTGAAGAGGAAGATTACGATGGCAAAAACAGCACGCCGATTTACATCGGGATTGAGGAGCGCTCCTTATCACCAGAGTTAGTCATTTTTTACATAACCATGGTAGTAGGCATTTTAGCAAAGGTGCTTCTTATCCCATAATTGCTCCTCTTATACATTAGATGATATATTATTATTGTTTTTATTTTTACAGAAACTCGTTATGTATTGGGATGTTGTTCTGTGAATTGTTATTGAGTGCTTCAACATAATTTTGTATTGTTTTTTTTTTGTGATCTTTCCATGTAGCCATGTGATTGACTGGTTTTAAGTCATTTCATGTGAAATTTATCACAGTACTATACTATTTCAGTTCAAAAGAGTAGTGCTAAAATTAGGGTTATTCATTCCTATGGGATCTGAACACAAACAGTCTTGTTTTGCTATGATCTATAAATGCCTTCTTGGAGTTCGTTTGGGAATGTTCCCTCTGTGGCTGTAAGTGATCCCGTGTGACAAATTATTTATAATGCTTATGACAGAATGAAACATATATTTGTCAAATATTGACCATCTTCTCCATGTCCATCCTACTCAGGAAAGGAAACAACTCCCAAAGAAGAGGCTCCTAGAGGACGGGCTTCATCTCGATCTTCTGCTCGTGGTAAGGGCAAGCCTGAACCAGAGACCCCAGAAGAAGATGTGGAAGAAAGAGAAGAGAAAGAGGAGAAGACAACTTCAAAGAGAGCCTCAAAAGGTGGTAGAGGAAGAGGGAGGGGAAGATCAACCGGAAGATCGTCCAGAGGTAAGGCAGCAGAGGAGGAAGCAGAAGACGAGGAAATGGATGAAGAGGCTAATATTTCTCCGTCTCCTGAACCACCAAAACCCTCTAGTGGAAGCAGGGGTAGAGGAAGAAGCAAGGCTGCAGTAGAGGAAGTAACGGATGAAGCAGAAGTAGTAGTTAAAACTACGCCAAGGGGAAGACAGAAGAAGCCGCCAACAAAAGCTGCTGAACCTGAACCAACTCCCCCATCTGGTGGCAGACGACAGTCTGGAAGAAGAGGCCAGTCAGCAGAGGATGTAACTCCCAAAAAAACTCCAACCCCTGAGAGGTCATCGAGAAGAAAATTAGAGTCTCCATCTGATGCAAGTGAGGTTAAAGACAAGAAAGACCTTGAATCAAAAGATGTTGAATCTGAAAGTACAGACAAGGACCAAGAAAAGACAAGTGAGGACCAAGAAGAGGCAGGTAAAGAAGAAGAAAAAACAGAGGAAGCCATGGAGACCGAAGAACCGCAACCAGAACAGGAGAAGTCCTCTGAAACTGCATCACAAGAAGAGGTATGAATGCCACATGAGCCTTTGCCAAAAGATCAGTACCTAATATGTTGCGAAAAAGGTTCATGAAAAGTTTTGGATAAATCCCAAACATATTTCTTTATATCTTCATACATATCTGCTCCCACAAAAACATTTGTTTACAGACCTAGACATGGCAAGTTTTGCTGTTCAAATAACTTTGATGACACTCCTTTTTTAATTCAAAGAAAATTTACTGATATGATTCCCAAATGGTTTTATTGTTAAACATAGACATAAAGAAGGTCTGCCATTTTCATTTGAAAGGGCCTATAATGCCTCTGGATGACAAGCTAGGTTCGGTGCAATCAAGACAAACGTTCGGGTCGTTTTGCATCATAGTCTCTTAAAATTCTTTTTAATGCCTCTCATATCAAATACATTTTTTTTTCAGAACTTCAGTCACATTGTTTGTTTCCTCTCAGTGTAAACTTTTAGAAGATGAAAAAAGTGATATCCAAATTTTTTTCATTATAAGCCCTTTCAACTTAAAACGGCAGAAGTGTAGAATGCTGAAAATCTTGGAAAAAAATTAAAGTAAGAACAGTAGTGGGTCTGAAAATATATTATCATTGTTATGTTCGAAAGCACTAAAACTTCTGTTTTCCTCATTTAGTATCTATTTCTTCCAGAAGGGTTATTCGGACTGTAAATACAAGTCAAAGCTTTGAGAAGACCTTT
Organism: Goniobranchus geometricus; assembly: GCA_028565895.1. Lineage (NCBI taxonomy): Eukaryota > Metazoa > Mollusca > Gastropoda > Nudibranchia > Chromodorididae > Goniobranchus > Goniobranchus geometricus. The sequence continues at coordinate 4,036 of JAOWAY010194380.1, read as the reverse complement.
TTGTTGTATTATAATGTAACATTCTGCAAAATAACTTGCATCTTTCAAACACAAATGTGATGACAAAATGGCAGAAAAGACAAAAAAGAAGTGGAGAGAAGCAATCAAATGGAAAATAAATGACATTATAATAGATTATACCATTTGATTGGTAAGCAGGTTTTATTGAAGAATTAGAAGTAGCCCCCACTCTCCTACCAGCTATGTAAATCGCTCAGATTTACTCTGACTTCAGATTTTCTCACTGTGATGCCTTTCTTTGTAATGTCTTCCTCTGTGCTCTTTATTTAATCATAAATAGTCCAGTCCAATCACTGTCAAAGTCAATTGCTTTTATTACTCCCAACAAAATAAAGCCTACAAAGGCTCTGTTTAAAGTAATGTAGGCATATTAAAGGTTTACTACTATTTGCATGATAGGAGCTGGCCCAAACGTACACTTTTCCAAAAATAGTAGTGAACTATTCAACAGGAACAAATTTTCAGAGAAAAAATTGGAAAATATTGAACATGAAGTTCTCGAGATTACAAGAAGATATCGGACGCTATTTTTAAGGACTTTTTAGGTGTTGAACCAGTGCTCTGGAAGTGAATTTGTGCAAGTAGGAATCAAGAATCGAAAGCCGAGCGGGATGGATGAACAGGCCTGCAAAGCTACTGCTAAGTTAGGCCTGTTTAAATCTAAAGGAAGTTCCAAACGGTTGGATTTGATGGGCAGAATTCTTTGTGAGAAGAGGTAATTTATCGATTGTTTTCACTGGTTAATTAACTAATTATCATAAACAGCTTCGACGCGGGCGTGGAGAATTGACAGAAGCGTGTTGTCTCATGCGGAATCAGTGTCGATTGCTTTCACTGGTTAATTATCTAATTATCATAATCAGTTTCGACGCAGGCATGGAATGAACTGATAAAAGCATCTTGTCTCATATGGAATCAATGGCTAAAATCTAGATTAAGATCTAACCTATATCTTCTAGATTTAGATCTAGACTGGATCTTGATCTTGATATACTAGAGTACTTCTTGCCTTAAGACACAATTTTTATCCCATATTAGATTAGATCTATATAATTATTTTGAAATTAAACAAACCATCCTAGATCTATAATCTAGAATCAACTCTAGACTAGTCCATGTCGCTATTAGAGAGGGATTTTCATTTGTCATTGATTTTTTTTTTTTTCATCCACCATAAAGTATGCTCAGGAGAGGCCAATTGTCGAGCTGTAAAGGCATGATAGTTCATTTTTTGCTTGGCGGCACCCCCCACTTGGGGTGTTGCCCCTAGACTTTAGCAGGGCCTACATGGCCCTGGTACCTTGGTGGTTGATTTTCAGAATTTTTGAAATTACATCCCTATCCTACACACAAACAAAATTTAAAATCAGACATAAAAAGACAACAGTGATTTTATAATGCACCATTAATGTAAGTAACAATTGACTAAATTTTGTTCGCAACATCAAATAAATAATGTATTAATCAGGTGCTATGTAAATCAAGCTTTTTCCAACAGAGAGATAACACAACATACATTCAAGTAAGAATGATGTCTTTTGAGCATAACAATGACAACTTTTCTGTCGTCATTCTAATAGCCTTTAGTAATCGTGTATAATGTAGATCTATATCCAATAAGGGAATAATAATACATCACACACTGGAACCACAATGGGCTGTAATAGTATCTCTGACAATACTTCATAAGTACTTTCAAATTGGGCACGATTTTGCTTTCGAAAGTTAACTGTTTTTGAAAATCTTTCAAACATAACCTTGATGACAAGCTGTGTGTCATCATGGTTATGTTCAAAAGATTTCTGAAAACTAGTTCTAGACTTAAGAATTCCTATCACTCAATAACCTACATATACAAGAGCCGTAACAGCTGTAATGCCATCCAATTGACATACATAATACCTGTAAGATGTGCAGGATTTTCTTTTCAAACCTAACTTTCTTCAGAAATCTTTTGATCATAACAGTGATAACTTGAACCCGTTTTGTCATTTTGAAATGTCATTTTTTTACAATATCCTTCCATTCCCCCAAGTCCATAGAGAAGCAATTGATAGTGAAGCTATACCTTGGCCACTAAAATGTCAAAGGAATTTCTGTAAATGGTATACATTTTCATAATACGCTATAAACTGCTTTCGAACATAACACATTCAGAAATATTGATGACAAATGAAGACCTACCATTCGTCAAATTTATCTTCTCGAATAGTCCAAATATTGTTGATCTGAGGGTTGACCCAATGACAGTGAGTTTATGGGAGACAGTTTTTCCCATTTTCTCAATGGGTCTTTTGAACATAACAGGTGATGACAATTTTAACGACGTCACAGGGATTCCGATTTTTGCTAAATTAAGCAAGGTCACAGCCTCAAAATTGGTTTTTCTCAAAGCCCGGACATTGTCATGCATGGAGAAGGTCGAGTACAACAAGAACAACAGTGAGAACGAATTTGTGATTTGAAATTACCATATGAAATAATGACATGAGTTATGTTCAAATTGAATAATTTGATGATCCATAAAAAGAAATGGGAAGAAATATTTTTTCTCCTCAAGCAGCAGTGTGTACACTATATATGACATGAAAGACAGAATGACGATCTTCAGTTTTTGATTGATTGTTGAGTTTGACGTTATAGAAATAAGAAACTTGTGTATCACATTTTGTTTGTTAAAATATGCTGAATTTTTGTACTAAAAACTAGTCTCAGACGTCGTCAACCGGGTTTTGTGATATGGCCTTGATTGCCAAGAGAATGCATTCTATTGTTCACAACATATCCAAATTTCAATGTTATTCTGTTATTATTGTACTAATGGGAACCGATTTTGTGATGCATATACAAAAATATTGACTTGTTGGTAAAGGCTCATATATATAGATAGCAATAATGACATGTTTTGAACTTTTTTGTAAAAGCCATGGAGAATCAGTAATTTCCCCTAATATTCCTGTAGTAAATGCTGCTCTTTGCAATTATTACACCATGTTTCCAAAAGCAGTTCTTAAAGAAATGAAATATTGTTGATTGCGTGTCAAGTCAAATAGTGGGCTAAAGCTTACTCAAGGATAACTGTGCTGTTGAGTATCTTTGATTTCTAATGGAATGGTTTACAATGGATGATGATGTTCTAATAACATTTGGGTTTGTCCTGATTCCTCATTTCCATTACAATATAAACAATGACAGACCTTGTAAATAGGAATATCTCAATCTAGAGCATTTAGTACGTGGTGTCTTCTCCCTTTTTTTCAGAATTTTAGAATGGTAAACAATGCACTGTATGGCATTGATCAGTACCTGACTTATTTCCAGCCCTTTACATAAAACTCCAATTTTAGATTTTGATATCACTACAATTACTTTTTTTTTTTTTTTTAACCTGGAAGTAAAACGATAACCAATGAATATTGTATTGATCATTACTATCCTCATTTACCAGTCCTCACACAAAAATATAGTTTCAGATATGACCAAAATTACTTTTAAGCTTCGAAATAAATGGAATAAATTGCAGTTTTTGTACAGTTTGGGACTTGTTCAGACATGATGAGAAGTAGACCCATCTGCTATTTTAGTGGGTCCTGATAAGTTAAGTATAAAGGAAGGAAAAATGCTAAAAGATATTGAGATTGAGAGTATATTTTAGAATTTGAATATGTGGAATGTAGTTTGCCTGGACTATACTGCAGCCAAAATACCCCCGTAGTTCTACTGCAATGCATCGCCCACATCTTCCACTTGCCATAGGTGCATCTCAATCTCACTTCCTCTCAAAGTGAAAATAGGATTATTTTGTCTACTTCAGAGGAAATTTATCTAATTTTTGAAAGTCCTGTATTACTTCTGAGATTACTGTGTTGGTCATCCTCTCTGGTTTTTTTATGGTATAAAAAGACCTGAACGATGAAATTCTGCAATCTTCCTTAAGTATATGTCTGTGTGTGTGTGTGTGTCTCTCTCTCTCTCTCTCTCTCTCTCTCTCTCTCTCTCTCTCTCTCTCTCTCTC
>JAOWAY010194269.1:0-10202 GCA_028565895.1 Goniobranchus geometricus | reverse complement strand
ACTCAAAAGACACATATACACACACACAGACACACACACATACACGCAAACATACACATATGTACGCACATACACACAAACACACACAAACATACACACACATACACACACATATACACACACATACACACACACATACACGCAAACATACACACACACACATACATACGCACACACACAGACATACACACATATATACACACACATACGTACACACACACATACACATACACACCAAACAGAAACTGCCAGTTACCTGAATGGCCCTTGAGGCAGTTCCTTGGGGTTTCTGACTCGGTGTTTTCTCACTGGACGAAGGTTCTGAAATTTGCTTAGAACTCAGTTGCTGTCGGGCTCTGTCTGTGACTAAATGGTTCTGCGTGAAGTCAGGGACATAACGTATATATGAAAATCTGTGTAATAAGAATGTGATAATTTTTCTTTAACAAAGTCGAGGCAAACCCTAAACCACACAGGCTAGACATAAGGTAGGTTTTGTCTGCGTTAGAATAACCATGACATAAAAAAAAGAAGCAGCACATTTCAAACACAATGAAACGATTCCCACGTATAAAGTAAATTCTGATAAAAACAAATTTGTCCACTAATTATTACAGTACAAAAGAAGTTTAAGGCCAAAGAATTAGCATTAATATATCGTCAATGTGCTTACATTTTGGCCTAAGTCATATTTGGTACTTTTGAGAAAAGTGAAAAAAAAAAGCAATTTATAATTGAGTCAGTTGTGACATAGGCCAAAATAAAACATCAATATCTCGGTAATTCATTGGCGCATTTTTTTCTCTTTAATCTTGGTGCTAGACTATAGAGCGAGGAGTGTTAAAATGAACCAGTTTCATTTTGGCCTAGGTCCGACTTTGGCCATTATGTTAGCACACTGACGATATGCTGCTCAGCAAAACAAAATAGACAATAGGATGTTAGGCAAAAGAACGGCAATGCTTAAATATATAATTCTATTGATCCTAAATGTACTATTGGTAAATACAGTAAGAAGTTTCATCAAATTTAATACTGTCTTACTTCATTAAATCAAACAACTTTACTTTCATTCCTCTTGGTAAAACCTGAATCAAATCCATGCTAGTCATTCAATGAAAGCTCTCAAGATTCTACACTCCTCCTTCACAATTAAAAATTTATTCAGCAAGTTAAAATATCAATAAGGATCTGCATTGACTTTACATTCGATATTGTGATAAAGTGGACAGCTTGCTGGCATCTCCATGTAACTACAAAAATGAATGAAAATTCTTTTACATCATAACTACGTATTTCAATGCATGGGGGAGGAATAAAGATTTTCCGCGGAGTTTCTTATTGCTCACCTCTTCTACTTGATTTTCAAACTCTTGAAACTTTTTAGAATCCCATTCTGTTATATCTTCTGTTGAGAAATGAAGTGTTTCACACAGTTTATGAGTTTCTTGTCAATCACATAAAATAAAGATTTCTAAATATTAAATAAAATTATCCTTTCCTGAAAATAAACGAAAAGTTTACGAAAATTGAATTTCTGAGTTAACTGTCCGTCTCTGATGACACTAAATATTCAAATCCCATCAACCATAAAATAAGACCAAGAAAAATGAAATAAAAAATTGATTGTGACAAATCAAGACAACTCTCCAGGACGTTTGACTTTGTCAGTGAGGCCATGAAACAAAGCTTCTTTCCTACCCGATGACATACAAACATAATTTCCTAAAAGAGTTATAATTCACTCTCCCTATTTGGAGTGCTCTTGGCATAATTTATTTCTACATTGACTAACCTAAATTCTGAATCCTAGAAAGTAAGATTTTCTCACAAAGCATCAGTTACAGTTTGACATTTCTTTAATCAAAGGATAATTGAACAAAATTTGACATTAAACAAAGAAGGTTGTTGCTTTTTTCTTATGAAATAGAAAATACTCTTCTTCAAAAGGTAAGACAAAGCAAAGCCATTTCTTTATTTTCATATCCAAATTGACTCTCAGTACTTTCTGTTAATTAAAAAAGCAACCATTGTCGAAACTGGAAACAATTTTCAAACAGTCTTTAATAAACAGTGATCCTCTCCGTGCCTGTTACCTCCATATTTCTCCAAGAGTCTCATTCTTATGGCATTATCAAAGTCTTGCCTGACTGAGCACGTGTCCTTCCTAGCCGTGTCTCCTGTGTGGAAAGACTGCAATACAACACGCCTTTCTAGTTCAAACTGGAACAGAAAAAAAAAAACGCCATCTGTGATGAATCAATGTCCTCTCCATTCTTTACAACGATTTTCAATGTATTCACAACTTTGAGATTTTCTTTTCAGTTTGTTTAAGGGTATAAGAAATGTTTTGGGTTTAAATAAGTCAAATGAAATTCAAAACAAGATTCATAACTGCACTGCATTTCTTGAAATGGACATCAATGGAAAAGTGGAAATATTTATTATTATTATTACTATTATTATATTATATTACTATTATTATTATTATTATTATTATTATTATTATTATTATTATTATTATTATTATTATTATCATTATTACTTTTATTACAAGAAGGTCATTTTCAAACATGAGACTGCACTTAAAATCCAAAAAAATTCTAGTCCTCTTTTTTAATCGTCTGTTCAATTTTTAAAGCAACAAGGCAGTGACTGTACATCCCGTGTTCCTAAGAAACCCATGACCAAACACATGACAAGTGTGAAGGGAAATGATCGCCAAGGCTTATCAACAAGACACATGATGATTTAAATTCTTCACAACTCTTCTAGAATTTTCTTCTTTATGCCTTCTACGGGGCAGCATGACTTAAGAATATCACATACAGTAAAGAAACTTTCCTCTTGATACTGAAACTGGTTTTGACAATAATTAAGGAAAACCCAACCATAGAGGCAAACTAAGAACAAACAGGTACACAAATTATTATTATACAAAAGCGGCTCATCTCATCCATTGATAAAACCGTCCCTAAACCCAAAGCTTGGAGTCAATCAAGCAAGCATAAACTGAATGTCAGATTCATATTCGTTTCTTTGGTCAGAGGCACTGTGAGAGTCAAAAAAAAAAAAAGACAAAAAAAAAAAAGCTCATACAAAGAATGTCATAAAAAAGAGAAAAAAAAAAGAGAAAAATAAACCGATATTCACGATTACTTCAATAAAGACGAAATATCATTCTTACAGCCTTTTCAGCTTCTTGAATTTGTTGTTTACGTTTGATCTCCCTCACATGACCCACTCTCCTTTTGACTTCCCGACGAAAACTTCGAAGCTGGTTCTCTTTCTCTTCCTTCATTCTTCTAATTTTTTCTTCCTCAATCTGAGCAGCAAGCTGAGAAAAGCAGAAGATAAAAGTGCATTTAAATTATTTTCATTGTCTTCAAGATAGAAAGAGAAGAATTAATTATAACATTATATATACCATTGCCAGAGGGTTGAAATAACTTTAAGACAGGGTAAGATATAATTTCTATGAGTGATGAGTTTTAAAGCTTGAGCAGGAATTTATGACAAAAAAGGCACTGAGTACTGAGATTAAAACTATGTGACTTCGTTATTGGCACTGCTACCTGCTAACTTTTGAGAGACCAAAAGTCAATCAGTGGTTTCATTGCGAAAGACAAAATGCAAAATCATTGGAAATCAAACCCAAAGGAAACAGATATATATCAAAAAACAATGCTCAATGTATTACAAATAACACACACTATATATATAAGATACATATATGTTGCAACAACAAAAAATCCGACATGGCATAGCCAATCTTTATCATGGCCCACTAGATAGGCCCCTACCTAATTCTTATGTCCAAAACATATATTTCTATATGTGTAATGATATTGTACCATGCTATGGAAATATTATTATTATTATTTAAACTATTAATAGCTATGAAAAGCAGATTTATAGAGCACATATATACATATATATGAACATGTTCATGCTCGATGCACTTAACGCACTTACTTCTTTTGGATCATTGCGTGAACAGTTGTTGTTGTTTGTTTTGACTTTTTGTTTGAACTTTTGATCTTCTACTATTCACACTGTTAAGACATATATATATTAAAAAGTAGAGTCTACATCGGAGATTTGAAAACGTCAACAATTTCTGCCTCTCGCAGTTTTCTTGGTAGGCCAACGGGGGCCAGGTATCTAAATGAGCGCTCACCAAACTTTTTGTATGAGTATATGCAATTAACTTTTCAAAATACATTTTTATCATGTGATGATTGCAACTCACTGGATGGTCAGCGAATATTGACAAAATTTGAAATGTAATTTGGTATTTGAGCATATATGACAGGAAATGACAGACATGATTTACATAGTGAGCCTGACAATGTAGTGATTTACACATATAGAATCAGTTTAAGCTTTTATCGAAAAGTCATTGTTGAAAACGACACCCAGATTTATCATTTCCATCAGTATTATATATTGTATCAATTTCGATCTAATAAGACAGAATGTAGAATTGAAGTGTTTAGGCCATGTTACCAGTCGGCCTTTTCATCAATTCAAGAGTTAAGCTAATGATGTGCGTGGTAGTGTACAAAATCAATCTAAGCTTAACGTTATGGATTATAAACTGTGTCCAAGCTCCTCCAATGAATGTCTAGTTGTGACTACGCTAAAAGTTTTTAAGTTGCTAGAAATAGAAAGATGACAATATAAAAATAGCATTAGGTTAGGGCCTATTAGTGTTACTTGATCTAGACATCATGAGCCCAGATCTAGATCTACTACATATGCCTACTTTTTTAACATCCAATTTCAATTAGATCTATCTCAATTATTTTTGCTGATTCTTTTATTCCAAATCTCCCATATTTCTGATCTAATTCTAAATTATCACATAGAGTTTAGAGGCCTATACTATATTGGTGTAGATCTCCGCATAGATCTAGCATTTAGATTCAAATTGAACTGTGTTTAGGTAGCCAGATTTAGAGTTTGTCACAGAAATGAAGAGAAGCAGCCAAGATCTCTACATATCAAGAGGTCATGCCTGAACTTGACTGGCAGCCTACAGTACAGTTAGACACTCAAACTCAACTAGATCAGACCAACTGTAGTTTAATGTAGATCTACGTACTACTGCATCTACTTGACTTTCTCTGTTTGCTGGCTCTACCCATGCTCCAACGGGTACGATTTCGACATTTCTATTGCCCATGACATCTGTACTGATGATGGGCCGCATAATTTCACGCCTTCCAGAGCTCGATGAAGACATCGGTCTCCGTTGCTTCGTCGCCATTTTTGACGCTTTGAAGAGAAAGTTTACCAAAACTAATTTTATCTGTAGGAGACTTCGGACAGAAGGGGAGCTACTCCAATAGATTATGTGAGCCGGGGACAAACAAAAACAACATTCCCAGATGGGCATACAGATCTAGAATCTCGCTCTAGACTTGCTTACTTCAAGAGTCATTCTCACTTTACCGTAGATCTACATCGGAGTCGAAGCATTTCCTTTCGACATGGCGTTAACTCTCTCTCTGGAATTTAGGTAACTTTCTAGTCTTAATCTAAATCAAGAGAACATTCTGTATGCTTTGGTAGCCTATGGTATCAGTTCGGATCGTATTACAAGCCTCCCGGCTTGTGATCCCGTCTTCTTGTTTAGAAAACGGTGTGATTATTTACACCCCCGGGTTGCGAATAAGATTTTATCTTAATTGCACCCGGTTTTTTCAAAATCCTGCTGATGTCGCGCTCGTTCGGGGGCCTACGGAAACCAACGAGATTTAGGCCTACCGGAAGAAGGAAAATAACACATCTCAAAAGTTGAGAGTTCGTAATCATTTCTCGTCTAGAAATCTAAAATTAATCATCTAGTCTAGTGGAATTCCACAAGGGAGCATTCTTGGGCCTACATTGTTTACTTATGTGAATTAATCTTACTTATTTACCAGACTGTGTGGATTCACAAAGTAAAGTATTTGCTGATGATATTAAATTGCTAATAACTCATACGAAGTGGCTATCGATCGGTCTCCCCGATCTATAGGGCCTTGGCTATTGATCGGTCTCCCCGATCTATATGACTTAAATCTCGGTCCTTTGGGTGTTATTAAGTTCATTACCAAATTCATTCGTGTAAAATAAATTCATCAGGTAGATCTAGATCTATTTCCAGTCCTAATTCCAGGTAAATAGCCTGTGTTAAGGGTAATAAGATGTAAGAAAAATCGACCGGAAGTTACTAATCAACTGTCAACACTGTAAAGAAAAGCAGCATGGGATACTAACTTTACTGTAAAACTCACCGTGTTCACATCCAATTTAATTGTCACTTTTAATTGATTCCGAAACGGCTGTTTCAGGAGCTTGCGGTAGTTGACAGTGTGGACTTTTTTCCAGTTCACAATTCACATTCCAATAAATAATTTATTCATCAATAAGAGATAGAACTAGATCCAGTTACAACAAATCTACAGGCTGGTGCGTAAAAGTGAAAACATGACAACTTAATTAATGTGTATTTTGGTCAGGAAAAGCATGAGACATAATTTCATGTTTTGAGACAAAAAGAGAAGAATCGTTGAAAATATTCTACTTTGTGAACGACCGTTCTCCTACCCTTTATTGTTTTCCAACGGCGCTTGTTCAAATTTTTGCCACTTACACAGAATGTAGAAAGGGGATAGTTTGCATATCATTACGTTGACCTTTTTTTGTGACTGTTTGCAGTTTCAGTCATATAGTTTAACTCGTCTTCTTGACTACCAAGACAAAAAGCCTGATTTTTACATTCAGGATTTCTGCTCATTTTTTTGTTTCAGTGTAAGACACTAATGGGAGGCTTCCAATGTCATAATGTGAAAACCAATTGTAGCACCCCTCTACAAGAAATGAAAAGTGCTTAAGATAGTAAATTAGTCATTGATGGAAAGGCTACCCCTATTTAAACTCCCGATGAAGATAGACCATACTGTGCAGACTATGGTAGTTTTTTAATTTTTGCCCCGCCTGATGGTGGCCAAAGAGTTAAGAAACACTACCATGTCCATGTCTTTAGCAAGACAACTCTCTTTACCAAAGGGCGTGGAAAAAGAGGGGGCGAAAAATTGAAAGTTTTGGGGACAAGAAGCAGGGGCAACCAGAGAGTGGCATATTTGGAGGCTTAAATCACTGGAAGACAAACAAAAAGCTGAAAAAAATAGCATGAACTTCCTGAGATTGTCTGAACAGAAAAGTGAATGGCTTGTCATGGTCGCCAATGTCTGCTTCAGACCTGATACTTGATGATGATGATGATGCTAAAAAGCAATTTTTTTTGTCTCTAAGGTTGTGATGAGTGGTCAAAAATGTCCTTGTTCAAAACACGAGACTGGTGGTCTACGACTGTGGGAGAGGATGAAGAATTTGATCATGGATGTCTGTGTGTTGCCAATGTTGACAATGATGTGAACGGATACGGTAAGCTGGTAGAATTTCTAGATTGTAGACCTTTAGCACTGCAAAACCTTTCATTCTGAGATTTAAAACACTTTCATGCTATGATTTTTTTGTGTGCACGTCTGGTATTTGATCAACAATTTTGTTTTGGACAGGAATCACATTCTCATGCTGATTATTTCATCTTGGACATGTGTCACATTTAATTTGATACTATGACGTATGATTGTACCTGAACTTTTCTATAATGACACAATGCCTTTAGTTGAGGGTTTGGTGAAAAGTTTGGCTGCTTGGTAAGGGGACGATGCATTGAACAGATGGCAAAGAGGATGGCGTTGCTGTTTACTTTGTTATTGTTATTGAATTTTCAGTGCATATCAGGGTAAAGTCAAGTTAGTCCCGTACCCATGACTGTGTATAGGGGAATTAGGGATAGAGCCCTAAATATACTGGGCATACGGCATAATGTGGTAGTTTGCCATTGCTTTCCATGCCGCCTTTACTTCCGCCAAATCTAGAAAGACCTAGCTTCCCAATTATACTCTTGGGTGAATAGGGGGCCTCGAAAAAAAATCCACTGGCGCTGGATTTGAACTCGGGCCACCTTGCATGGCAGTCAGCCGCTCAACCAACTGAGCTACCGGACCCCCAAAACTGTAAAATGACTTATGTTGATAACATGAGAACTAGTCGTGGAAATCAGATAAAATCTATACCAACTTAAAGAGAAAAGGCTAACAAATTTCTATTCGTCCCGAATGTAATTGATCACAGGTTCCATCCATCAGCCACTATTTTTCAACAAAGCTCCTGAACCGATGATTGACGTTGTCACATACACGGATAATTTTGTCCTGTAAGATGGCACGCACTTTTATTCAGATATGTTTGAGGCGTTGGTTTTTGGGATTCTGAGGTCCAGATTCCCGCCAGCAAGGACTTGTGTTTTCTTCTCTGAGCAAGAAAATACAACCTAATGGCTTCATGCGACTCCAGTGTTAAATGAGCACCTGGCAACAGGCTGGTATTGTTGTGTAGGTTGTGCTACAGTTGGCTGTCTATTCCCCATGGGGTAGACCTGCTAGGGGTATGCAATTTTTATCTTTTATCTTTTACTCTCTTTGAGCTCAGTCAAGGTCAACAGCTTGCATTAAAGTTAAGATAAAAGATGCAGTTAAACATCAAAGACTGTGTCAAATTTACGTGTCAATATATATAAATCTTCTAACTGTGTGTTTCATGAATCTGTTGTGTGTATCTTTATTTTATCTAAATTTGTGTTCTTGATTGTATGACAAACAATAATACATCTGGTGGGACGTAATAGTTTAGATAAGTTTAGATTTAGTGAGCATGTCAATATTTATCTACCAAACTATTTTTGAACTTTCAGACAAAATTATTTTAGGAAGCTTTCAAGGGACATTACGCATTTACAGCCCAACATCATCCAGCGACAAGTCAGTTGAAGATGTTGTCCTGGAGCAAGCTTTCAAGCAGCCATTGCTACAGGTGGAAGTCGGAAAGTTCTCCTCGTAAGTCGACTCCTTCAAAATGTCTCCTTTTCATCCTCCTTTGTCTGAAATCCATATAACCTTGACATTTCTTGATCTCAAGACACACAGAACTTAGGCTGTCTATTGTGCAGATGCAAAAATGACATGTAATTTGGATTTCAATCTAAAAATTTGGCCTAAGTTGGATTTTTTGGGTTTTATAAACCAACAATTTCAACGTTAGCCCCACATAGGATTAAGACTTCTCCATCACTTCTGTGGATGGCGTGGATATTTAGCAGTCGTAATTTTTTTTTTTTTAATTTAGATGGTGGCTTCAACTTTTATTATTTACTTTCTTTTCTATTTTTCTTAATTGCAAGTTTTCTGGGTAAGGCTTTTTATAACAAGGCTTCCAAAATATCATGCAGGATTTCAGATTAGGTTTGAAATCTTTTTCAAAAGACATTTTCTCTTTGGGTGGTGGAAATTTACTGGATACATAAGTCAACAGTTTAATGTGCTTATGAACTCTGAATATTGCCGTGACCTGTTTCTGTCTGTGCACTTTGAGAAGAGAACGTGTTGCCAGGCTTTCTGGCATTTTATTTTTTAGACTGTAGAAATGTTTCACTTCCTTTATCAACATGTCAAAGTGTTTTCTCCGTAATATCTGGTAGTTTGCAGACATTTTGTATGCTGCTTTTACCAATAGTTTGTCGTTGGCACCAGAAAGGTTAGCTGTGCTAGTACTTAAAACGATTTTATCCTCTTGACAGATTACAATGTACAAAGGCTATGCAATGTACAATGTACAAAGGCTGTACAATGTACAAAGGCTAAACAATGTACAAAGGCTATATAATGTACAAAGGCTATACAATGTACAAAGGCTGTACAATGTACAAAGGCTGTACAATGTACAAAGGCTATACAATGTACAAAGGCTGTACAATGTACAAAGGCTACACAATGTACAAAGGCTGTACAATGTACAAAGGCTATGCAATGTACAAATGCTATACAATGTACAAAGGCTACGCAATGTACAAAGGCTGTACAATGTACAAAGGCTACACAATGTACAAAGGCTACACAATGTACAAAGGCTACACAATGTACAAAGGCTATACAATGTACAAATTGATAAGGCTATACAATGTACAAAGGCTATACAATGTACAAAGGCTATGCAATGTACAAAGGCTGTACAATGTACAAAGGCTATATAATGTACAAAGGCTATACAATGTACAAAGGCTGTACAATGTACAAAGGCTGTACAAT
>JAOWAY010194159.1:0-10203 GCA_028565895.1 Goniobranchus geometricus | reverse complement strand
GTAATAGAGAGAGAGAGAGAGAGAGAGAGAGAGTGAGAGACAGACGGACAGACAGACAGAGGAGAAGAGAGACAGAGACAGAAAGACAGTGACAGACATTCAGACAGGGAAAGAAATGCTTACTAAAAAGGTGTGATGTGTTGGCAAGATACTGCCTAAGATGGGGCAGACAGCTAGAAGTGAAGATTGAAAAAAAAACAAAAAAACATCCACCAAATGAGCAACACTCACGACTTGAAGACAAGCAAACAGTTAATGACACTACTTTGATATGATGCAGAGTTCAATGGGAAATGAAGGTGTCAGTAATATCATTCATTGTTTACCCCAGCAGTGTACAACTGCCAAAATCTCTATTGGTTAATACTAGAACTGTTGAGTATATCAAAATCTTTCATCCCAACGGCTTACCCAATTGTGGATAAATATAACAATAAAGCTATTAAGCAGACGCAGAAAGAGAGCACATAACAGAGCAAAGAAAACTGGTCTAAAAGAAGATAGCGAGCATTTTCATGCACTTAAGAAGCTTGCACAGCATGAATGCCATGAAGCCTTCAACCCATATGTCAATGATTTGCCCAATGATGATCATGAGGGAAACTAAAAAGTTCTGGTCCTTTATCAAAAGCAAAAGAATGGATACATCGGGGGCGGCATCTTGAAAAAAGACAAGACTTTTGTACATTGACAGCACAACTAAAGCTAACATTTTAAATGATCAATTTGTCTCGGTCTTCAGCGACACATATTTCAGCAGTAACCTACGTAACAATAATTCTCACTTTGGTATGATTCCCAGCTTTGTCATCCATGAATGTGCAGTGTTCAAATTGCTGTCAAACATAAATCCACACAGGCCATGGACCCTTCTCAAAAATGTGGCAGACTGCTAATAGAACTTGCAAGAAAATTACACCCATATGGACTACAATTTTTAAAGCACCATTAAAACAAGGACAAATACCTGAAAGAGGCCCTGATCATTCCGCTCTTTAAAGAAGGAGATAAAAGCATTGCATACAACTACAGACCTATATCTCTAACAAGTATCTGTTGTAAAGTAGTGGAGCATTTAATGCATTGTAACATCATTTGATACCTTGGAGAACAAAACATACTTACTGAATACCAACATGGTGTCCTAAGAAACAAATCATGTGAGAGTCAAATAATTATTACCATGCAAGATTTAGCTGACAGTATGAACTCAGGAAAACGAGCTGACTGTGTCTTAAGTGACTTCTCAAAGGCCTTTGATAAAGTCCCAGACAAGCATCCCTCAAAAAGTAAGAAATTTATGACACCAGAGGACACATTATATTAGAATGGGAAAAAGTTTCCTCAAGGGTAGAATACAGAAGGTCACACTTGATGGCATGACATCTGACATAGCCAAAGTGAAATCTGGAATTCCCCAGGGCACAGTAATAGGACCATTGTTATTTTTTGTATACATCAATGATCTCCCTTACTACTTTCTATCAACAGTAAGACTATTTGCGGGTGATTGCCTGTTGTATGAGAAAATTAAAAGCTTTAAAGACTCCAAAGAAGTCCAAAACAATCTTGACAACTTGCAATTGCGGGAAACAATTGTTTGATGGAATTTGACCCAGACAAGTAGCAAGTTTTGCGAATAATCAACATGAGAAACCCCATCACCTATCATGATTAAATATTTTAGCAACAGTCCAATCAACTAAATATCTGGGAGTCAAGATCTTTCATGAGAAAACCACATTGGACACATGATCGGCAAAGCCAACAAAATAACATTGCTCTTGAAAATAAACAATACCTACTCCCAGTAAGTAAGAGCTAATTCCTTAAAGCTCTAGTGTGACCTTTGGTTGAAAATGTTTCTACAATCTGGGATCCAATAACAAATAATGACAGCAGTAATTCTTGAGATGGTCTTACCTTGTGCTGCTCATTTTGAAACAGGAGATAACAAAACCACAAGCAGTGTGACAGAAATGTTAAAACATCTAGATTGGCCAGAACTGTAACATCAGCATCAAATTGCAACAGCCATAATGGTACACAAGATCATCAACAACTCTATTGAAGTCCCCAATTGTACACTTGAGCCCCTGCCATCCTCATCTAGAACCCATGGTCATAACCCAATGTCTTAATTTGCTGTATTTGAGGATACAATGCCACCTGCAGTTGTTTTTCCCATCAGCCTTTCGTATTTGGAACAACCGTCAAACCAACATCATTCACCACTGACTAAATGGTGAAGTTTTTAGAGAGAGACTTTGGAAACATATCACCATATCATGAAATAATGTAAATTCTGCATCCCGCAGACTATAAGAGAGAAGAATGTGTGAATGTTTTCCGACGGCAAAGCTGTGAGGGCCAAAGATGTTCTCAGTGGTACAGTGGATAGTGTGTTGGGCTCGCCACCGAAAGGTCATGGGTTCGCTTCCCAGTATGGGGCATTGTGATTTAACAATTGGGCAAGTTTATTAACACCAACTGCCTCTGTTTGGCGGCACTGTTCCAACAGCTGACGCCTGGTTTTCAGTTAAAGGCCAAAAGACAAATTAACCTTCGGGGATGAATAAAGTGGTAATTATCTTATGCATTTATTTATTTCAATGCAACAAACTTGCCACATGCTCGGCAATATTAGGATTAGTTTTCCATAGGAATGTGATTTGAGGAGGAAAAAGTGAAAACGGGAGCATAAGCAGTTCTAGGATTAATAGCCAACCAACAAGAGGCTGTATCATGTCAACTCATGCACATCTCAAATAAAAACAATACATCAATTTCAAGGGGGAGGCGGGGGGAAATACAGTGACCACCCCCCCCCCCCCCCACACACCCAAAAAAACAAGACAAACAGTAGATTCTGCCCAAAAGCATGCATGGAAAAGCATGGGCTCTGATGGCATTTTAATTTTACCAAATAATTGTAATACCTGTAAACACTATACGTCAACACAAGTTCCGATGTCACTGGTCATATAATTGACAAATCAGTAATTAAATTTTTTGAACGACCAGACTAGTGAAAAAAAAAAAAAAGACATGGCAGGTGACAGGCGATGACAAGGGAAACTGTGCGGTGAGAGACTGTCAGGCCAGGGGCCAAACAACAATCAATGCCTTTGATTTAAACCAACAATCCGTCAAGAAGTTAGGCAAGCAATGTTGGCAGACAACTGGGTCAGTGTTTTATGACTTAAACTAAGATTCAATCATCTTTGCAAAGTCACCCACTCTTCACACATAAACATACATTTCTTTTTTTCAAATCATGTCTGTCAGTGTAATTTCCATTGATTTCTATTACTATCTTTCCACAAGATTGCAACTTCTTTGCCGACAAAGGATATTCAAGGGGTGCTACGAAATAAAACTGTCAAGAAAGACAATCAGTAAAATACGACTTGGCATCACGAATATTGACAGCATTTGTGCAAAAGCCAGGTCCAATTCCTTGCTCATGGACAGAATCTACTGTGCCTTATCAAAAGAACTGAAGAAAAAATCCCAAGTAAAATATAATCTCTTCCATTTGGAAGGGAACAATTAAAAGAAAAGGAAAAACAGAAAAAACAAATCTAATTAAAAAAAAAAGTAGAGAACTGCTAGCAAAATGTATGCCACATACAAAGAAAAACAAATAACCATCCTCAATTAATGTGCAACTAAAATTGTCTGGTTGTCCAGAGGAAACTTCAAAGAATAAACATCCAAATCAATATGGAAATTCACAATGGGAAATCTCAGTCATTTCAAAATTGTTGAGTCCCAATTACTCACTGATCTTGGATTCTTTCTTCCTGCGCCATGAAAATCAGGATGACATATATTATATAGATTGATTTCATCGACATGGTTACATGTCCTAGAAGTTATCAACATGTTCCATAAACATCTTTAACTTCTTCCTTCTTGCTGAAACTTGAGTGCTGAAGATTCCTCTGCTTTTCAGACCCTCCCTTGAATTGCTGTTATTTCTAATTGGGAGTAGACTAAGATTGTTCTATACATAGTCCAAGAAGACAAGAAGGTTTTATCAACTTTCCTTGTGGGCACTGAGATAATCTAAAAGAGTAAACAATGACCCTTGTACCCCAAACAAAGTTAGGATGGCAGTATCATGCACTAGGAAAGGAGGAAGGCCAAGGAGAAGGTGAATGGAAGGAATTGTGGGAGATATGGGGTTGTTGGTGTCAAAGACAAAGACACATTGAACACTCTGGAGCAGAAAATCTGTCCTGATGACCATCACAGGATCAGGCAAAACAAGAGTCCTAAACAGCACTTATGTTGTTTTCAAGATTTGGTCTTCCAGAAGTTTTACAACATTTGAATCTGATTTATTTTTAGAAATTAAACAAGTTCCTTTTCTAAGAAATCCCAGAACTGAGCTTGCTGTATGATATGAAATATTTGTATAATACACAAAATCAAAGCAGTAGATCAGTCAGTTTGCATTGATCTACTAATTCTTCTACAAAAAAAAAACATGGACAAATGTACAAATAAAATAAATCTAACATTTAAGAAAATAATAGCAATGCATAAACTAAAAACTTACCTGACAGCTCACAGCTCTTTCGGCTGAGTCCATCATTGTAAACATTTTTATTATTTTTCTTTTCATTGTATTTGTATATTTGTCCTTGATTCTTTGTGTCAGACAAAGGATATTTGTCTGAAACATTTTGTGCTTTATCAGTTTTGCATTTTATTGAGCAGCCCTGGTCTTTGTGTGTGTGTATATATATATATATTCATTCCACTTCTGGACTCTGGAACCAGATTTATTCGCAACAGTAGCATCTTTGTATTGTTTCTTCTATTACCAAATTCCTTACCACACTCCTGACAATCTACATTTCCCTAATGTTTCCTTGGAAATGAGAAAATTTTCGGTCCTGGTGATGATTGCTTCTCTTTGTTATTCACTTTTTCACTAATGAACTACAATCAGGATACCCAACCAAGTCCAAAAAGAAAATTCCAGACCTTTGCAAGACATCCCCAGACTATTTCTAGACCCCAAAAATTGCCCACTCGGCATCACCCAAGCTCAAGGCTACATTATTTTTAAATAATTACAAAATGACAACATAAAACAACTATCCTACCTTTGATGCATTCATCAGTGATTATATAGTTCGAAAGAAAATTTCAATCACATGTCATAGGAAACATGAAAGATCACTCACATACTCCCTCTCTCTCTCTCATTATGTGGTATTGCATTACACTTTGGTGAACCAAGAAAAAATATGGACTGTTTGCTCATTGCTGCATTCTTTTTTCCCCTCAAGCATTCCTTGACGGACTTTATTTTCATGGATTGATTTAGTATTGTGGGTGGCAAATACAGAACTTTGAGTCAGAATGTACGGATTTCCATAAAAATATAGAAAATTGGAAGCACTGTTTTATGCACAGGGCTTGTCAGGACATGAAGCGGGTGGTTGTTTGTCTTTGAGATTTTTGATACAATGCACATCAAAGTAAGCAAGTGAAAGAAGGCTACCACTTCATGTGTATCAGATACAGGCGATTTGAAACAAGCCATATCGAAAAAAAATACCAAACCCATTTGACGTAGGCACAAAGGCCAATCTCGAGTGTTTAAATAAATCTTGGGGCCTGTGCATAGGCCTCACTCTTCGTCTATAACAGAGATTTGGTTAATACAGCCTAATACTTTCCCACTTTTAAATTTTCTGACCTTTTCCTGACCCTTAGAGGCATTTGGGTAAATTCCTGTTCTTTCCCGACCTCAAATTTCAATTTCAAAATTCACTACCTTTTTCCAATTTCCTGACCCAGTGGGAACCCTGTAACAAACCCTGGGAAATTTTGTCTAGAATTTTATTTTAATTCCTATAAACTTATTTACAGTATTGAAAGAGGAAGTTATTGCTTTAATGTCTTACCATCAGGAAGAAGCATGCTGACCACTAACATGGAAAAGGCCACCACAAAGATCACAGGAATCTTTTGAGGAAAGAAAAGAAGTTAATATTAAGTTGTTAATAATTGTAGAATAAAAAAAACACAACAACAAATCACTTGCATGTAATCAAGAATAAAAGAGACAACTCTGGAAGACATGAGAACAGATAACTCTGCCTGTGGCACATGCCTTTATCAAACTCCCCTTCGAGCTCAGCTCAATGTTAATTCTCATTACAGACAGTCCCCATTGAGCACAGTCCTTTGTTAAGTTCCCAATGAGCACATGATGCATTATTAACAACCCATAGAACAGTTTTTTGTTTGGTTTTTTTGTTGTTGTTTTGTTATTTTTAACTTAACTCCACATCGATGATGGGGCTTAACAAAATCTTTGTTTTCAAAAAGTTGATGTTGGAAATTTTACATCACTATCAACAAATTTATTTTTATATTGTGGATTCCTCAAACCAAATCTGAGTTCTCTGTTAGCACATCTGACTCATAAACAACAATAAATAGACAATACTTGAATGAGTAGCAGGCATACAGAGACAGATTACTCACTGCATAGTACTTCCAGTCCCTATTAGAATCAAATGGTGACTGAATCGTCAAGCCTTCTCCTTCCTCCACAATATAATTGCCCAAAAACAAGTCTATGGCATCCTGAGAGAAAAAACATTTCAAGAGAACAAACATGCTTTTTAAAGTTGTTTCATACTTACAATACAAGATGATAAAAAAAGAATTACTCCATGCACACAGAAAAAAAAGTAAATTACCCCCCCCCCCCAACACACACACAGACACACATACACACACACAAATTCCCCATCATCTCACAGCAGATGAAAATACTGATGTCCATTTCTATTTTGGCACACTCACTCTGTCTTCAAAACATCTGTAGAGTGATGATGCTGACTCTACTGTTGTGTTTGAGATGACTTCTTCATCAGCACATCATGTCCATGTCTGTTTAAATCTTTTAAATTTTCCTTAAGGGTTCCAGACAAGGAGATTCTTTTGTTATGTTGCTCAAAGGCATTCGTAAGGTGTGTCTGATCAAGCTCTACTTTCTTCAGGCAACCTCTTGGCCAAGAAAGGACGGAAAAATGTTCTTTGGAGGCCAATTTCACACCACGAAAAAGGCCTTGGTGATAATGATGATCTCAGGATGAGAAAAATCCTGATTTTATGTACATTATGATGATCAGAACTATTTGAAGCAAAAAAAAAATATTTGTTACACTTAACAAGGAACTTAATGTAATATAAAAACTGTACTTATTGGTTAAAATTTTTTTTTTTTTAATTGAACTTTTAGGCAACTACCTTGACCTTGCATGAAGGAAAGATTTTAGCAAGACAAAGCTGTGTTATTGAATAAGTATTATATGATATAAAAAAATAGCCAAAATGTAGCTTTTTCAATCGCCTATCCAACAATATCTTAAGAATGGAAATATATTTAAAAAAGGATTTTTCAAGAATCTTTGTATGATAAAGACCTCTAGACATGATAGGAAAATCTGTTACAAATTATACAAAGAAAACATGTTTCAGCCATCTTCATTAACATTAAAACAAACAGCCAAGTTGATACCATTATAACATTCACACACATAGGATTTCAGCTTTTTTGGATACTCCTAACACTGTGGACACGGTACCTCAACAAAAGGTTTCCATATTCGGGAGGAGTAAGCTGAACCAGTTTAAACTCTAAGGCCTCTAGGGCTAGATCTATGCTCCTCTTTTTCATCATTTGAACTCCAGGGTCCACTTAATTAGAAATGAGAACTGTGAAAGTCATCCTCCTGTTCTTCAAACATTTGAAAGATATTCCTGATGTAACATCAATTGAGACCCAAAGGGCTATTCTGTAGTGATGCCATAGTCAGATGGATCAATATCAAAAATCAATTTATGTCAAGCAGGATATTTCCCTCCCAGACTTTCATTTCCCTTATCAAAACAGGAACTAGGAGTACCCTTCCTTTTAAGAAGTCACCTTAAGTTTCTGAAGTGATTATCAAGGCTGAGAAATGTGAAAGGCATGCAGGGTTAAAATACAGTAATCAGGATAATCATCAGGTATTGTATACAATAATTCTTTAATCTTCAAATAAATGGACAAAAATGTCTTACCTGGCGATAACCATCCTGAAAATTATTTTTCACATAACGAATGGCTGAATTGTAACCATCCATAAGCATTCCAAGCCTTGTTCTTTTGCCAGTTCTGGGCGAGAAAAAGATGGAAAATTTTAAATGTCATGATAAGATTTATAGATGTAAAAAAGATTTTTTAATTCCAAAAATAAATTTTTTAAAATCTGTCATAAATGTTTGCAGCAAGGTGATGAATGTTATAAACTAGCAGAACAAAAATCAAGAACATCAAATATATATTCTTTTGTTGTTGCCAACTTTACAAAATACAGTTGCTGTTGCAAAATACAGATAAAGAAAATGACAACCATCATTTATAAACTGAACCTACACAATTCCACGACTAGCTTTGTAAAAGTACTTTATAAATGAAAAATATATGAGGATATAAGCCTAGAATAATACGTATTATTTCTAAAAAGTTTACGTTATAAAATCTCTGTCAAAGTTCTAGGCCTTTGGATTTATTTATTGTTAATTTTAAAAAAAAAGGAACTAAAATTAGCCACAAGGCCCCAATTTTTTTTATTTTTTTTTAAGTACGGAGGCAGGAAAATACTTTGAATGCAAGGGTGAGACCCGAAACGCCATGTCTCCTGTCCCTCATTTACAGTTCATTACTATAAACTTTATGTATTTTATACTATTTCCAGTTATTCACTCAACAGTAGCATCCCACCATTTTTTTACCTACCATAGGATAAGGGAGCAGAGAAGATAAAATCGAATTCCTAGATACCTGTACCAGCCTGGTTCAAACCCAGCCTCTAGGCTCACATGGCGTTTTCGTACCGTTGGAATATATAACTCACTCGCCATGAATATCTCATTACTAAGTCCTTTAGATAAGACGTTCAGTATAGCCCTTTTAAGCAGAAATGTGTTTATCTTCATACTTTACATTTCAGGCAACCCCAAACGAGATGCGATGGGCATTGCGTATTGGCATCGTAATGGCGACTTTGGTGAGCACTCTGATTGCTATCTTCTCAACGACCATCTATGGCCTTTTCGTCTTATCTTCAGACCTAATCTACGTCATCATATTCCCCCAGTTGGCTGCGGTTCTCTGGTTACCTTGCTGCAATGCTTATGGAAGTCTAGCAGGTTATTTTGTTGCCTTTTGTCTTCGCGTGCTGACTGGCGAATCTTTACTGGGAATTTCCGCTGCTATCCACTTCCCACTATACGACGAAGAAGCAGGCGTGCAGAACTTTCCGTATCGCACTTTTGCTATGCTTATAGGTGCTTTAACACTCGTTTTAGTCTCCATGACAACGAATGTTATCTTTCAATATGAACTCCTTCCAGTAAAATATGACTTCTTAAAGTGCACTGCCAAAAGAACTATTCAAGTTCGTGAAAAGATAGTTAAGACACCTTGCTACGAGGATGATGAGACAGAAATAGGATTGACAGCCTGAAGCGAAAGAGTTTGAAGATCGCTGCGAACAATCTTAGCCATTCTTCTAAAAGACATAGATAAAGAAATATAATTTTGCGATCAATGGACATAACAGCAACTGTTTGAAATACATGACTATTGTAAAGAATTCTCTTACTCTTTCAAAATGTGTTTTGGTTTATTCATGAATGTGTCTGATGATAGTCACTGCTATTATCTGCATTGCACCATTATCACAATTGAGCATATATCGACAATTTGCTTCAACATTTAATCAGATAAATGTTGCAGTCTTTTCTTCTTTAAGTCAAAGACAAATACATTCGATGAGAAAGCAGGGGGGAAGCTAAACACTGTATGCACCAGACGTAATGAGATTTGACACTTCCTGCCATAATTATTTTTTTCTTAGGATGATGGAAATGATATGATATTAGGAAATACAAGTTGATTTTATGTCTTAATTGGAAAATGATAGGTCAGTTGTTAAGTCTGAACCAGTTATTTTTATACTATTCATTACGATACCAAAATTGGTGCATTAACACAGTCTCAAAAGTTATATGTGTATATGTGTCTGTGTCTCTGTGTATGTGTGAATGAGAGAGAGAGAGAGAGAGAGAGAGAGAGAGAGAGAGAGAGAGAGAGAGAGAGAGAGAGATAGAGAGAGAGAG